>VURO01030783.1:0-12513 GCA_015108175.1 Pelvicachromis taeniatus | reverse complement strand
GGGGCGGAGGTTCATCTTCCAGCAGGAGTCTGTAGATGTGCAAAGCTGGTAGAGACGTACCCTAAAAGACTGGCAGCTGTAATTGCAGCAAAAGGTGGTTCTACAAAGTATTGACTCAGGGGGCTGAATAATTACGCAAACCCCACTTTTCAGTTATTTATTTGTAAAAAATATTTGGAATCATGTCTGATTTTCGTTCCACTTCTCACGTGTACACCACTTTGTTTGGTCTTTCATGTGGAATTCCAATAAAATTGATTCATGTTTGTGGCTGTAATGTGACAAAATGTGGAAAAGTTCAAGGGGGCCCAATACTTTTGCAAGCCACTGTAGTCTACACACTCCCTAATTCTGCAAGAACCCACTTCACTGAGAAGAAGTCCTACAATATGTAGTCCTTCTGCACCTATGTTCCTGTATTGATAACTGGTGCTCTCGAAAACCACGATGAAGGATTCTACAGTGTTTGTTTGAATTTTGAAACAGACCAGTGCTCCCAGTACAATTTTACAGTTTCACCATCAGTGTTTTAACCTGTTAAAGGGATGGGCAGATTTCAGATATTTGGTTACATGACCTCTGTTTTTATAGGACATAAAGCAGTTGGTTAAAAATGTGTGTTGCTGTGATGCGTAGTTACTTTTCTGGGAAGCTGCAGACCAGGTCAAGTGTAGATTTGATGCAGGACTATAAATCAAGTTGTACACCAGTACCACTAAAATAGGCTGGCATTTTTTTGTACTCTATCATTGAAAATCTTTCATATTAAAAAAAAAAAGAAAAAAAAAAAGACCTTTTTATTCATTCACGTCTGCCAATTTCATATAAAATTATATTGGAAAAAGTGTTTTAAATACTTCTACCAAACAAAAAATAGATGTTGATTAGTACAGTGAAAATAAAGGCATTAAATACCCAGTCCACTGTGCAGAAGTTGACCGCCTCAGCAAAGTTGAAGCCCTGATTGAAGCCACTGTGATAAGCTCTAGGAAATGTGATGACAAACTCACCAGCACACTGGTTTGTTCTGTAAATCTGAAACAGAGAGAGCAGACAAGATGCTGTGAGAAATTTTCCGGTTTTATCTGTATATCCACTTCATAACAGACACTGACAAATTCAACCAACATAACAAAATACTACATATACAGATATAGACTATTCAGGATATGAAAAAGACTACGAACTGGGACTCCATGGTCCATCAGGGTGTTGGGGTTCATGATGGTGACCAGCTGATGGAGCAGGTCAGGTTGAGACTCAAAAAGCTCTGGGGCCAGTTTCTTCATGACGCCCTCCAGCTGTTCGGCAGCAAAACCAGGAGCACCATACCAGGTTTTGGGTTCCCCCCTTGAAGTGAACAAAATAAACAAGACTTCACTCCTACTGGCCAAAAGTGAAGTGCAAATAAAATGTATTTGATTTTAGGAGCTCACGCAATAATAAACCTATACAGGAGACTTTTTTAGTATACCAGTGCAGGTAATTAATGGAGTAGCTCCAGTGATCCTCAATGTGCCAGCAGAAAGAGGAGAAGCACATGCCAACATAAAGCCACGGCAGCGTCATCCCACAGATGTCAGCTGTTACATGAGTCAGTACAGACGGGTTCATCATCGCCAGGTTGTTGAGGTTCCAGCCACATTTGAGGTATTTCTGCATGGGGAACAGCATACTCAGGTCAATAGCAGGAATTACAGTGCAATGCTTGTACCTCTTAGTTTACAAAACATGATTCCACAGATGTATACAAGGTTTTATATGGCTTATTCAGACATTTACCTCATCTGCTGGAGAAACCTTAAATTTTCCATTTGGAATCGGGAATCCACTTCCAAACTCCTTTGAGGCGATATCTGCTCCGTACTCTACAGTAACGTCCTCATCGATGGCTCCAACCAAACGCCAAAACTCTTTCTCTACCAGCTCTGTGGGCACCATCTGTAACAAAGAAGTGAGAGGTAATTGAATTTAAAATACTCAAGACTGACATAGAGCAGTATGTTTATGTTTGGACCTTATCTACTTACATGAACTGGCATGTTGAAGTAATCAGATTTGAAGGCATCTGCCATTTGGCCAAATGCACGCAGGGAATAGTCTCTGAATGCCTGTTCAAACCCGAACGCCTCATGAGGTTTGCTGCATTCCTGTGGGTGAATTTAAAAAAAAAGTCTTTCAAAGATATTGACACGGTTAGTTTAATGTGATTGTTTTTGTGTAGCTTATAGATGACGTATAAAAAAAAAAAAAAAAAAAAAAGATCTTGGAGAAAAAGTGAGCAAGGCTTTTCAAGCATTTTTTTCCAATCAGACTTTTCTATACATGCGGTTCAATTTCAAACCTCACACAGCATCTCACTACTGAAAGTGGCCTCTGGCATGACCAATCAAGTAAGCGCCACTACTAACATGTCTGTCCAAAAACGACTAATCACTTCAACGACACAGGGTCCACTGTGTCAAAACCCTTATAATAGCCCCTGGCACCACACCAGATATAATCACTTTTTGTTCTGGTGACTATTAATTTGAATATTGATTGTGATTAAAGAATGTCCAAGTAATGCTGTTCAGACAATGTATCTAACATTTCTCATGGGGTAAAACGGAAAGTAAATGTTTAGGTGAAACCAAAAGCCCTACATTTGCGCAAAGTTTACATGTTTTGAATGTCGTTCAGAAGACAGATCAATAGTGTTGCAGCCTGAACATAGAAGCCTCTGTCTCCTACAGTTTGTATTCTACAGAGCCAAATTGGCAGCTTCAAAGACTCAGAACTTTCAGCAACAGGACAGGAAAGTGAACGCTACAGATGAGCAATGGGGCACAGGCAGATGCATCCCCACTTGCTTTCAGATTTGATATTTCGCTCAATGGTAAAGAGATTCAAGGGTGACACTCAGGTTGCAGACTGCTATAATGCCAACAACTGAGGAGACAGATCTCCAATCTTCAGCACAAATACATTTTAAAAGCTATTTCCAATTGTATTGGGTATTTTATGATTTTAATTTTCCTCTTACTCTGACATTTTGACAAACTTCACACTACACTTATGGCTTACACCTGGAGAGATGCTGCGATCGTGAATAGTCTAGGCCAGATTTAAACAGCCATTAACTTTAAAGGCAACAAAACATTGGAGTAACTGCAATTTAGAGGTATTGTCACCTGTACGTTATCACTGAAACTCACTCACTTTCTACACTGCCGCTGCTGTTATACATCTAAAACTCAAACTAAACACCATTTTATATACTCTGCTCAGTGAAGCAGCAGGTTATGAGTCAGCCCCCACCAGAGCATCCCGCCTGAGGTCTCCTCTGGGTATCAGATGCTTAATGGTGTAAGCAGTGTTTCAAAATTAGATCACAAAGAATTAAAAATATTTTTTCCATTTCATTGGCACCCCTCTGGTGGCCTGTGGCAGCCAGCGCTGCCTCCTAAAGGTGTGAAGTTCACACATTACTTTTTTTCAAGGAAAGAGTCCCTCAGATTATCTCAGGATCAAGAATGAATAGCAGGCCTTTGTCATGACTGACATACTGTCTACTGGAAGTTGGTGAACAACAGTGAATTATTTTGCTGAAGTGAAAGAACTATGACCTAAAAGAATAAGTTGTCATCCCAAACGTCTTATGTAATGCCAAGTGTTCTAGTTTCTCTAGTTAGTGTTCGGGTCTAAGTAAAGTCTTGATTGTATTTAAACATCCACAAGTCTGCTATGTTCCACTGAGGGGCATACATTTGTCACCAGATAGTGAGCATGAGTGCACAGAAGTGCAATTTGTACCAGGTTTTGTTTTGTTTTTTTCTGATGGTTCAAAGCATCACAGTATTTACACATGTCTGGAAACAGCCATCCAGAAGATTGTTCAGTTCCACCATCTTTTGGTTCTGATTGGGCATTAAGTATACATGGGTGTATTTAAAAGGTTCATATTAAAGTAACGCGTGACAGAGAGAAGTGAAATCAAATTATTCTGTTTTGATTTGTAGGTGACAAAAGGCAGCCAATCATTAGAGCCGGCTCATAAAAGGAGAACCTTTAAAACCAACCCTGGGAATACACTGGCTGCAGCGGAGTCGTGTTCTTTTTGTGATTTGGCCATGAAAGCTGTTTGAGCCAACTCACTCATCACATCGCCTACACTACGAGTAGTTATACAAGTTTTTTGAGCTGTTAATCCTGCTAAACATACCAGTAAAATCCCAGGACAAAATACAGATGTGGAACTATGTATTTTAGTTCCCTTTTAATGTTAGCGATAATCTATAAAGACTTTGACTTTTAAAATAATGTAATGTAATGTAGTTTTCTGACACATTTTCATTAGTTATGAGAAAATTGTTGAAAACTTGTTGCAGAACTAGTGACTCTGATCTTACATGTTACTTGTTGTACTTTAACTCAACACAGTATTTTTTTTCTAAGCCAAACAAACAGATAGCAAAAGTGAAAGTAAACTACACATTCACAGTCTTTACATCACTAATACCATACCTGCTTATACATTCTTTTAAAAACAAAGATTATAAAACCTAGCAACAGCTTTAAAAAAAAAACATTCACAATAAACAAAATAATAATGTTTATAGATGGACTACACAGTATTTATGCACTATTTAGAAGCTTTATAAACATTCATTCCACCTTAATAACTATCAAGATAATGTTATAGATGATTTACAAAGAATTATTAAGTAATAATTAATATTATTTGTTATTTTTTCAATATTAGCTAACAGTGAAAAACTATTTAGCTCATTTTTCTATGTATAACAATAGTAATTATAAAGTGTTGCCAGACTCTGCTGTTTAATCTCACCTGAGCCAGACACTTGGGGCACCTCCAGTCTCCTTTGGGAACGTCGTGCAGAGGAGGGATCAAACAGAAGGTGTGGTAGCTGTCGTCGCAGCCGTCACACAGCAACAGGCGGTCTTCATCTCCCCCACTGGCACACACCAGACACACAACCAGATCCACCTGGGCAATAACAACAGGAGCGGTTTGCAGTGAGATGAAAATAAACAGATAAAAATGAAAGACTTTTTTTTCCTTTTTTTTTTTTTACACAGACTGAAAATCTTACAGTACTCATTATATTTATTACAAAAATGAAGCATTTCAACATGCATGTAAAAAATATACTTAAGCTGTCAGATTTAAATTTTTAGTTATGGTGGTGTTTGGCTTGGCATGATATTTTAAACCTTTATTTCTGTTCATTTCTTCTTTCTTACATTCCTTCTGCCTTCCTTTCTTGTGCTATTTTATCTTTTAGGTTATGTAATTACATTCGGCATTAAAATGTCACATTTTTTTGTTATGTATTATTTGTGCTTGTCTAAAAATGATACATATTTAATGAACAAAGGAAACAAGTTTCCCAGCACACTTAGTCAAGCGATAAAATCTGAGTGTGGGTTTCTCATCATGTTGCATTAAACTGAACAGACTTTTTTGGTGTCTACTTACTGGACTTGGAGGAACTGGAGGCATGAATTTCTTGTACCGTGACTTGGGAACTTTGTCAACTTCAATCATTAGATCCTTGGTTTCAACTGGTTCCTGTTTCACCAGAATTGGAATCTCTTTCTCTGCAAGGCCACAAGAAATGTTACTAAGACCAAGAAGAGGTTTATCCTTTACAGGAAATTTTAAAAAACACATGGACTCCATTATTTGGTATATTTAAGTTAATATAAAAACATAATTTTCTTGACTAAAGGAGGATTTGTAACTACTGAATGTATTTTTAATTACCATTCATTTCTGCTTACTATTTTGTTACAAACATTCATAAATGTTTATTAATACTTAATGATTCCAAACAAGGCGTGCTGAAGTGTTTGCATTAATGCTGTGAATATCAACAGAGTAGTGGTTTCTTCGCTCTGGGATGTGGCACTGACCTGGTTCTGTCTTGACAACAAAAGACCCCATCCTCCGCCTCAGGTTTGGCTTGCTATCACTGGGCTCACCTGGTTCAGTCTTCACACAGACAGCCTACAGACAAAGCGAGAACTGAAACTTCAAACTATGCAAATCTTCAAATAACTGTTGCATAGTGAAGTTTGTACAGCTGGTTTCAGGGCAGGCTTTCTGGCACCCACCTCACACTTCATGCGCTTAGCTCTGCGAGCACTTGGACAAGCATCAGGCATCTGGACAGGTGTCCTCTGAGCCTGGTCCTGCAGCTTCTGCTCCTTGATGTCTGTGCCCTCCTCTGCGCTGTCGACCGGCTGGACAGGCTTCTGAACACACTGAAAGAGCCAGCGAGGGAGAACTATATCACAAAGGCTATTAGAAAGAATATACGACTAACCTATACGACTAACTGGAAATACCTGTATAATCAGATGCAGTAATCAGGAAGATATAAACTGACTGCCAGGGAGTATAAAACAGTTAACTAAAGCTAAAAGTAAAAGTAAGAATAGAAGAAATATTTTAGTTAACTGAAATAAAAAAAAAAACAACAAAAAATGGAGACTACCTGAAACAAAATTAACTAAAACAAAAAAAAAAAGAAAAAAACATAAGAATATAAATATATCTTTGACTCTTTTTCAGCTTTATAAAATTTGTTAACCACTCTCATGCACTGGTGTGAATGTTTAATAAGATACCTGGTAGAAAGAAAATGAAATAAAAAATTGACTTTAGCCTTTTTGTATTTTTTTTATTAGTTTTTATCTCGTTTAATTTTTGTATTCTTTTCAGTTTCATTTCAGATATCTTCCAGAGAAGGTTTATATTCTTTATACTGATGTTTATATTGTTTGAAACTATTTTGTTTTTATTAGATTCAGTGTTAGTTTTAATCTGTACATTATAATCATATGTGTGGTACCACACCACACCAATCCAGTCTTAAACAAAGACTGGAATGTGTACATTAAGGTGCTGTACCTTAATGCAAAATAATGCTTTTTATTTTGCATTAAGGTACAGCACTGCTTGTATACTTTGCATTAGCACAATAAAGACTTTATAATGTATCTGGTATTCAGAGTTATTTTAGTTTTGTATCAACAGTTTTAAGAGTGGATTTTATTGTTAAAATGACAAACTGTGGTTTACTTTTTTTTTTGTTTTACAATCAAAAACATAATTTGGTATTCAAGAGTGTTTATAGTGAAACAGTCAAAGAAGAAACGTCCATGAGGAGGATGTGGTTCGTTTGTAACCTCAAACAGGGAGCAAAGAAACATGCCAAATTAAACAGAAGGACACATGTTAGTTGAGGCAATTTGTGTTTAAAGGGAAGATATCTCAGACTCTCAGGAGTTTGACTTTTTAGTTAAACTAATTACCAACAGCAGGTTATTTTGTGGATAACACATTACAACTGCATGGAGGTGTTCTCAAAACACGAGCTGTGTAACCGAAACTTTGAGAGCTATGAAGCAAAAACTTGTTTTTGATGATTATTGCCAATGACTAAAACAAAACTGTATTGTTACATTTTTCCTAATATATACCTGTCAAGGTGAAGGTACCGTGAACTGATACTAAGATTAACTGTTTTATGAAAAGTTTTAAATGTTGTGTCTGCAAATATAGCCCCATAAAGCTGGAAACACTTTATGCTGCCCAGCCACAGATAAACATGCGTTTTGTTAGATGTGAGGCCGAGTGGCTTCTTAAACATGACACAAACATACCTCTTGAAGTTCAGGATCAACCTCCAAATGGATCAGTTTGGAAGCTGGATCTGGAGCCTAAGGCAGGAGAGAGCTTTGGTAATTACACAGATTCAAGTGACTTGTGTAAGAGGTCACACATGACCAATTAAATCAGCTCTCTTGGAAAATGTTAGGAAAAATTAGAGCCGAAATCAATAAAAGACGAGACACCAGATGATAAAATCATACTCAATATATCAAGAAGAAAACGGAGTTAACGTAAAAATAATGCAAAAATCAGACAGATCTTAAAAACACAAAGCATACAACACAACATTGAACGTGCGATCCTAATAATGCATTTGTTTAATACTGAGCCCTCCATATTACATTCAACAACATTTAGCTTCAGTGGAAACATTAATGAACTACTTTATTAGAGATCTGTTTACAGGTGAGGGTCCATCCATGAAGTATAAATAATTCTCATGTGCTGAAGAAATGAGAAATACCAGTTCAGTGGGTATTTCCTGCTTTCATTGTCCTACTTACGCTAATGCAAATGTGTACCCACGCCTAAGTTTGTTTTTCAAACAGCCACCTGCTGTGTCCAAAACCATGTTCAGACTTCACCAGTCTTTTTGTGACTTTGAATGAAGGAACATTTGTTAGATTTTACCAATTGAGCTCCTTACTGTATTAAATTTAGGTTTTGATCCACTGAGCTTCTCACTTTTACTATTTTCTATTTAACTGTACTCCTTCTTTTGTGTATTTATTTACCTTCCTAAGCTTTTTTTGTTTTTGATATTGTCTTCATCATACTGAGATTGGTTGTTTTTCATGTTTTGGGTGCAGTAACTGTAATGCCCCAAATAAACGTACCTTATCTTAAGTTGTTCTCTATTCAGGTGTCAGTCTGTCACTGCTTAGTGGAAGGAAACTGGTCCAAAACGCTGTGGTTTGGGCGTTAATTGGCATACGCAAGCAAGCCCACAAACTGCCTATAATGACTTCCGCACATTGGCAGGCTGTTAAACTTGATTTTAAGATTTTATTGTTTGTTTTTGAGCAACTCGGGTTTCAGTATCGTGTCCAAGAAAACTTTGACAAACACACTAGTGGAGCCAGAAATCAACCAATCTTCTGATTAGTACATGACCTGCTCTACCTCCCGAGCCACAGCCACCCAGGAAGTTCAGCTATGAACCGTTATGAACTGTGTGAATTATTTAGGAAAATTGAAAATTCAACACGTTTCAAACTGGGCTGGATAATCCAATGAGCATTCTGTAGATAGTCCCAGGGGCTAACACACACACCCACACACACATTTTATACATATAGGTAGTAATAAGACTACTATATTACTAGGAATGTTTTTAATCATAAAAAACTATTTAATCAGTGTACTACAATACAGTGTTACATGCGCGCCTTTCACTCCTACACTACTGAAGCTGTTAGTCTCTCTAAACTCAGCTGGGTATCGATGCTGCAGTACTTCCAAAATTAATGAAACAAGAAGAAATTAAAAAAGAAGAAGAAGAAGAAGAAGAAGAAGAAGAAGAAGAAAAAGAAGAAGACAACACAAGAGGATGGCAACCATACCCATCATCTTAATGGAAACTGCCAGATGATAATTGCTTTAGTCAACAAGATCAAAAAGAAACATTTGCTGTTAAGATTAAAGTTGAAAATATACTCAGCAAAATGACACGCAAGCTAATCTAGAGGCTCACTAAAGCAGCGGCTCCCAAATGTATGAAAAAGTTCGAGCTGCTTCATTCGTACTTTAATATCTGCTTTGATAAAGCACTTACTGGATTTGTATTTGGATGGTTGCTTTTTATTTTGCATTAAGGTACAGCACTGCTTGTATACTTTGCATTAGCACAAGTAGGCAATGGCAGTAGAAAACATTCCCTAAACTGACATTTCGCATTATAGTTTTGTGCACAGACCAGATGAGCCACACACAGCTGGGAAAAAAGATATGTTGTCAGGCTGATGCATGCATCTAACTCACCAGCAGGTTTGCTCCACTCTGAAACAGATTGTAGGGATAGAGGATTCGCTCGTAATGCCCTCGCAGGTGTGAGCCCACAGCTTTGCCAGGGGCGAAGCCCATTTGCAGCGCAATCTTGGTCCATCGCCTGTCCTGGCAGACGATGTCAAACCCGCCTTCCTCTGCTACCAGCTGAAGTGACAGATAGTTCGCCATCAGAGTGGTTTCACTAGATTATTACATAAATTTTGACAATTTTTCCTGCATAGAAAAAAGTTTTGATCTTCCACTAAAGGAAATCTCCAGGACTTTGATCTCTCAACAAGTACTTTTTTGAACAGGGGTTTAATTTATTCAAATTTAAAATACATTTTTATTTATCAAATAGCCTAAAAAAAGAAGACCCTTAACTACAGACTAACGGTGTTTATGTGGGTAGTCACCCATCCAAAGGGCCTGTTTTTTCAGTCAACTAAGAACCCTGAGTATTTGATTTAAAAATGATGTATAGTGCAAGCAAATATCAACCTTATTTAGCTTATATAAATCCAAAATCTTCCTTTCCACATGAGGAATCTTCAGGCTACATCCCTGCAAGTCCCAAAATTTCGCAATCTGGTCCAAGAAGTTGAGTTTGACTCTGGTTTGTGCCTGAGAAAAGAGACAAGCAATTAAAAAAGTCAGCTAAAGACCAAGAACGCCAAGAAGATTACTGAGGGACATGACATGTGACAATATGAAGTTCTGTTCTACTGTTTGAGTAAAACATAAATAAATGCACTTTCAGTTTTAAAACCATTCGGTGACCAATTTAGCAACATTATTCCAAAGCAGTAATAACATTATTGGTCTTTGTTTCATTAATGTAGCCTCTGTGGGTTTACTCGCTACATGAATGAGTTAAAAATAGAACAACATTTCAGAGTTCTGATCCACAGAAAGATAAAAAGAGTCAAATGTGGGCTGGTATGATCTGACAAGCAAAACTCACCTCCAGTTCATTGAGCCTTTGGATCCGAGGAACAAAGTGAAGCTTGTCGATATCACAAGCAAACGGAGGCTGCCAACCCTAAACAGCAACAAAAATACAAGTGAAGGTCATTGAATTACATAGTCTTCTTTGACTTTCAGTTTTGCAACAGTATGCCATGTGACTGAGGTTACTGGGTTTTTTTTTTGTTTTTTTTTTAAGTTTTAACAGTTGTGTTTGGATACAAATTATGAAAAATCCCAAACTTTTTTTTTTTTTAACACTGGTGGCTTATCTAAAGTTAAATTAACCAGGTAAAAGAAGACGACTACATATTTGCAGACAAGGCAAGGCCTGCTGATAGCGGAGAGAACAACAATCAATAACCTCTTCAATACCACACACAGGCTGGGATGTACAATGAAAACACCCATTCAACACCCATGCTGGGGCCCTAAAGTTCTTGTATTAAGTCTGAAGCCAACATCCCCCCCCCCACCACTGGCACACAAAATGGCCAGATGGAAGACTCACTCACCAGCACAGCTTACCACAAAGCCAACATGGAGGACAACACCCTACAACACAAGCATATACATGAAGAGTGGCTCACTCTTAACAAACTCCTATTCTAATAACATGCACGCCAGGCTGTAGGTGGCCGTAATATGGCGGATTTAACATTAACTTTTCAGAAAGAAAACCCAGTTGAGTCTTTGGCCCACAGTGGGGGTATATCTGATACTTAAAGGAAATGCAGAGTTAATTCTGGACTTGTACAGGCGGAATAAAAACACCCAAAAAAGTGACGGGGCACACACTGGAGGGCGATGACTACTTCAGGATGCTCTGGACAAAATAATCCCTAATTAATACCAAGTTTAGGTATACGAGGACACTCGGGGAAAAGCTGAATAAAAGCATTGTCCCTCATATGATCACATCATGATAATCCTCTTCTTCTTCTACGGAGTCTAATGGCTTCCGCATAGCCACCTATGTCAAAGCAGTGTGTTGAATTATGACAGGTTGAGCTATTAGCCTGCGCTAGCCTAGCCAAGCTAAAGTGGCTCAATGACCGGAGTCACCGACGCTTTGTTGACACACGGTGAATGGCGACTATAACCCACTTTGAAAACACTGACACGTCTGCGAGGCTGCTGTCGAGCTTAAAGTCGACCAAATGCAGCGCAGCTGCGTTGAGAATAGTCACGAATGAGAGGCAGCTAGCAGTGGCAGCACAAAGAATGAAACAGCCGTTTATCCGCCATGTTGAGCAGTCCCTTTAAATCCCCAGCTCTCCGTCTTTAACGATGAACTAATTCAGCATCCGCGTCTCCGTAACGCTTTTTTCACCTTTAATGACACTCACCGGGGGCGGCCGCACTTTACAAATGCCCGTTTTTTCAGCGATGGGACGGATCTTATTGATGAAGGCGTACGGGTCTCGAAATTCTTCCCAGCTGGGCTCGAAGACCGGGCACTCCGGAGGAGGCTTGAACTCGTCCGGCCGAGGCTGGCTCATCGTTTCGGACGACCCGGTGGAAGCTCGGACAGGACAGGTCACCGCTCGTATCCGCGCCTGTGCGAAGAGTGCTTTTTAAATGTAATTAATTAATTTTTATCCCGTCTATTCACCGTCAGAGTCGGTGGCAGCCAGTCGACATCAACATGAGAGGAGGCAGCTTATACACACACATACACACACTCTCACATACACACATAACCTACACACTCTTCCACTTACACACACACATCCACTCACAGTGAGGAAAATGTTCCAAGGCAGTGAGCACGTCCGCTCGAAAAACTAGACACCACGCAGCTCTTATCTATGCATGTGTAAATTCTCCGTTTCTGCGGTTAAATCGACATATTAATCAGTAATTACAGATGGAAT
>VURO01030780.1:23953-37537 GCA_015108175.1 Pelvicachromis taeniatus | reverse complement strand
TATTTCTCCTATATTGGCTTCCCTTCATTGGCTCCCTGTTAAATCCAGAATTGAATTCAAAATCCTGCTCCTCACATACAAGGTCTTAAACAATCAGGCCCCATCTTATCTTAATGACCTTGTAGTACCATATCACCCCATTAGAGCACTTCGCTCTCACACTGCTGGCTTACTTGTTGTCCCCTCGTCTATGGAACCAGCTTCCAGTTTGAATTCGGGAGACAGACACTATCTCTACTTTTAAGATCAGGCTTCAAACTTTCCTTTTTGCTAAAGCATATAGTTAGGGCTGGATCAGGTGATCCTGAATCCTCCCTTAGTTATGCTGCGATAGGTTCAGACTGCTTCTTTTTCAGTCACCTTTCTCATTCACCTTGTGTTAATAGATCTCCCTGCATTCAACCATACTTGTTATTAATCTCTGGCTCTCTTCCACAGCATGTCTTTTATACTGTCTTCCTTCTTTCACCCCAACCGGTCGCAGCAGATGGCCGCCCCTCCCTGAACCTGGTTCTGCCGGAGGTTTCTTCCTGTTAAAAAGGAGTTTTTCCTTCCCACTGTCGCCAAAGTTCTTGCTCATAGGGGGTCATATGATTGTTGGGTTTTTCACTGTTTGTATTATTGTAGGGTCTACCTTACAGTATAAAGTGCCTTGAGGCGACTGTTGTTGTGATTTGGCGCTATATAAATAAAATTGAATTGAATTGAATACTGACTAATCATGCCCCTCCCTGTGTGTCTTGTGTTTAGTGGACCTGTTGAGCATGCCGACAGCTTGTGAGATATTTGACCAGCACGGTTTGAAGCAGAACGAGCAGCTGCTGGACATCTCTCAGCTGGTCACCTGTCTCACAAGCCTCTACCAGCGACTTGAGCAGAACCACTCCCACTTGGTCAATGTCCCCCTGAGCGTGGACATGTGTCTCAACTGGCTGCTTAACGTCTATGACACGTACGTGCAGCACTCTGAGCAAGCACTTAAACATTGAGTTTTTCTCATATAATTCAGATTCAGCATACTCTTGTCTTTTTGTTGATTGGCAGCGGTCGCACTGGAAAGATCAGATCTCTGTCATTCAAAACTGGAATCATCTCACTCTGCAAGGCTCATCTGGAGGATAAATACAGATGTAAGTCAGTGCAATGTGAGCTTTAGTTTGGAGGCCTTCTGCATCCGATTCATTTTCATTTTAAATTCTCTTGGTGCTATTTGTGTGATAAAATGAAATCTAGGACTTTGCCAGCTTTGGGACTCATGAGAGATCATAACTGGGAAATTTTCTGTGTTATTGTAGAGGAACCTTTTTATAGTTTAGGCTAATTACATATTGCAGTTAAAATTGTAAGAATACAATAAGTTGTTAGTTATGATTCAAATTGCTTTGGGTATCTCACAATAAAACACACTCAGACTTCCCACTATATTAATATGTACTTGGAACACATTCCTGCTTTTGGTATTTATGCACTGTTAACTTATTTCAATGTAACTGTTAGAAATCTCTTATGATAATAACAAAGATGTGCTAAAACCTGTGTGTATATTCTGCATTCTGTCATCCCAGCTGACAAGGCAAGAAATTAGAAATCTTCCATGAACTTTACCATAAAATAATGAATATGCAGCCATTATTTTTATTTCCATTAAAAACCAGAAGAAAGATTTAAAAACACGTATTCTTGACATAAATAGTGTAGCACTTGACTTCCTTAGTAAAGGGCT
Source organism: Pelvicachromis taeniatus (assembly GCA_015108175.1). Lineage (NCBI taxonomy): Eukaryota > Metazoa > Chordata > Actinopteri > Cichliformes > Cichlidae > Pelvicachromis > Pelvicachromis taeniatus. The sequence goes on along the minus strand of VURO01030780.1, from coordinate 35,814 downwards.
CATAGGTCCTCCTCAAATTTCTTAGTAAGTGCCAACTCTCCTGACAAACAGAGATAATCATTTTGTGATAATTAGTTGCGCATTGCAATTAATATTTTCGACTGTAGTAAGACTTCAACAGTTGCCCAGTACCAGTGCAGCCTTACCAGATATCCTCAGTATGAGGAGAAGATGAAAAGAATAATTGATAGTAGCCAGTAACCACTGATATCTTTATTTTACTCTAACTGATGGAAAAGATGAGGATCTGTCGATTTTTGCTGCTTTACACTGTACGGTCTTCTTTACACTGTACGGTCTTCTTTACACTGTACGGTCTGCTTTACACTGTACGGTCTTCTTTACACTGTATGGTCTTCTTTACACTGTACGGTCTTCTGCACATCGTCTCTCCCTGAATTAAACAATTTGTTTTCTGCCACAGAAATTACCATCATATGGCATGACATGATAGAACAGCTGAGCGCTGATTGAGTACGCTCAGAATAAGCATCATTATTTACCAGCTTACCATCTTAAGCAAAACAAAGAACATCAGCCTGGTGATCTTTCAAAAAGCCTATTATTGACCACTTAAGCAAATGGGCAAAAAGCAACATTTATGGCAATATGGCTTCCTATATTGTTATTGCTGTTTTTCTTTGTTGTATTTTTTTCTGCCATTATTGTGTCCTAATAATCAGTACTTACTTATATATCATATCACAAAATAAAACGATACAAAAGGAAAATTTAAAAAAAGTCATCATTCTCCTATCATTCCTATTTTCTCTTCTCTGTGTTGTCGACTTTTATTTCTCATGTGTCGTATCCACTCCTTTTTTCCAACCTCTCGTATTTTCTCTGTCTCTTCCTCTCTAAGTCTTGTTCCGGCAGGTTGCCAGTGCGACGGGATTCTGTGACCAGCGTCGACTGGGACTCCTTCTTCACGACTCCATTCAGATCCCCCGACAACTTGGCGAGGTCGCCTCCTTTGGCGGCTCCAACATTGAGCCCTCCGTCCGCAGCTGCTTTCAGTTTGTATGTATCTTGAGGGTTAGACAGTCATAATGACCCCCACCCCCAAAAAAGGGAAATGGCTATACTAAAATTAAAACTCTTCTGGAAAGGCTTTCCACAAGGTTTAGGGACGTGTTTATGGAAATCATTGACCATTCTTCCACACTTTTTTACTATGCTTTTTCTCGTGCTTATTATCTTAACATTCAGGGGAATTTTCACTTGTTCTTGTATTAAGTAAAAATTCTCTAGTTTCAAGATTCCTTGTCTAAAAACAAGTTCCTATGTCTTACTGAAATGTTACTCTTTAGCTGATTGTGTCTTATTTTAAGTGTGATGAGATTATTTTGACTAAATTTTGTTTTATTTTGTCTAAATAAGACAAATACACTTGGTAAGATTTTGAGTTTTTGCTGTGTACACCTACTCTACATCATTCCATGAAGCTCTCTATGTACTGTTCTGAGGTAATCTGAAGGTCACATGTCATTTTGAGGTTTGTAGCTATTGACTGCAGAAAATATGCGACCTCTGCACACTAATGCGCCTCAGTGTCGGCTGACCCTACCCTACCATTTCATGGCTGCGTTGCAGTCGTTTCCAATAACATCCGATTTTCTTTTTTTTCTTCCACATTTGGTGTGACCTTGCCTTTGACGTTGACCAAAAATTAAATCAGCTCAAGCTGTTATGGGATCACACAAAATTTGAAAATGAAATCTTGAAACTTGTGGACGCTAGACTGCTAACAGACAGACCGATGAGAATGATTTGACATAAAAGGATAGTCAGAATGATATAACTGCCTAGTTGTTTTAATGCTTAAGCTTCTAGATGAAGGCCACAGAGTTCCAGAAAGAAATGTAAGAAAATAAAGAATGAAACGCTATTTTAAAACAAATCAATAATAAGTAAAGGAGGGATCGCAAAAGCATTAGAAGGATCTTTCAGATCAATTTAGCCTTATAATTTTTCTTTTGTCGGCTAATTGTGTCAGTTAAACTTTTTAAAGAAAAGAAAATCAACTTATTTACCTCCAAGTTGCATCATGAAGAAAGCAGTGATGTTATGACAGAGAAATCTGGATATTAGCACAAGAAATCAGAAGAACTTTGCAAGTGAAGGAACTGATACTGAAGCATATGATGAAGTCTGAAAAGACACACTTATCTATTGTTTGTAACAGACAGTGGGAAAAATAAGACCATAATTAGCTTTCTGATAGTTTTTTTTATACCTTTCACTTCTTTCTTTTGTCCTCCACTTGTCCAGTTTCCTCAGATTTGTATGGTCACATTGTGTCACAGATTTTCCAAACATCCTAGTTTTAGGATCAAAATGATTAACCCTGCTGATGCTAAGAACTGTGTATCCTTCTTTGCTGGATAGTAGCCATTTGTTGTAGTTTTTAAGAAGTCAGCGGCAAACCTTTGAAGATGGTCTTCCTGAAAAGAACTCTGTGGTAGTTCTTCACCAAAACCAAACAATAACCCACATGCAGTTATGGTACTGAATGCTTGATGGTTTATTTTGAAAATCTTCACGTAGCTTCCTTCTTTCACAATTCTTTCCACCTTAACAAAATTCCCAGTTTTGCACAGTTTTGCATAATACTCGCACCGTTGTGTTGCACTGTAGGGATGGTGTTCTTGTTGTACGCCTCTTCTTTCTTCCTCCAAACACAAGCAGCATCTCTATGAAAAAAGAGTTCCACTTCCATCTCTGACCAAAGGACATGCTTTCAGTATGGATCATTTTTCTCCAAGTTGCCCTTAGCATGTTTCAGTCTGGCTTGAAGGTATCTTTTGCAGAAGTGACGTTTTTCTGGGTGTGCAACTTGTCAGTCCATTCCTGTGCACAAATCTAGTAATTGCATTCTTTGAGACTACAATTCTGGACTTGACAAAGTCAGTCACTAGTGTCTTGGCAGTTGTTCTGTGGTCTTTAGACACATCTCTAACTGGACTCTTTCTAATTCTGCCAGGCTTCTTCTGTACTGTGTGGCTCTCTTTGACTTCTTGATGATTCTTCTCACACTAGTTCTTGACACTTAGAAATAATCTGATTTTATTTATCCAGTTCCTTCTTTGTAAACATCAACAACTCTTTTTCTCAAGTCTAAACTTCGTTCTTTTTTTAGGCATGATGCTTTCTCACATTTCAACTGTGTGTAAATTGGAAGATAACTCAATTTTAAGATGATGTTGGCAGCTTTGAGCGTTACAAATGTAAAGCACATCACTGCAGAACAGTGGCTGAAAAATCAAAAGAAATTTCACAATAATTAAGAAATAAATTCTAAGAAAATTGATGATATAGCAAATATGATTAAAAAAAATTACAAATCATATATGAAAATTATATTATTTTTGTCAAAATTCATCAGAAGGGTGAATAAATACCTAATTTAAAAAAAATGTGAATCATCTCAGACTTTAAAGGTTTAATGTAATGCCATAACCTGTCATGATGTTATTTCAGGCCAACAACAAGCCCGAGCTTGAGGCCACCATGTTCTTGGACTGGATGCGCCTGGAGCCTCAGTCTATGGTATGGCTACCTGTCCTTCATCGTGTCGCTGCTGCAGAGACTGCCAAACACCAGGCCAAGTGCAACATCTGCAAGGAATGTCCAATTATAGGCTTCAGGTTGGTTGCTGCAGTATTGCAATTTGTTTTACAATACAAAGAATTCTCCAAAGATTTTTTGTTACAGCTTCACAAGCAAAAAATTTCAATTTTGAGTTCACATTTTAAGCAGCATGTGAATTGTCAGATACAAGATAGGCTCAAAATAAGATTTATAAGAATTACGATGTACATATTAAGGCTGCTGACTCACTGTCATGGCATCCTTAGTCTCAGTGAATAAGGAACCTGCTCAAATAGGTTGTGATGACAAATCTTAACAAATTGAGAAATACAAAAACTAAAAATATTACAATCATTTTCATAGAGTACCCAAAACCTTACAAGTTGCATTCATGAAACTCTAAAGCTAAAAATGTTGGCCATCCTTGTAGAAAATAAATATAAATAGAATGAATAAAAACATATAAAATGTCTAAACTGAGAAACTTTTACGAAAAATATGAGTTCATTTTGAATTTGATGGCTGCTCCATGTCTCAGAGTTGGGACAGGGCCATCCCCTCCCCTTCATAAATGTCTGGGAGCTGAAGAGACCCGTTTGAAAAAATACTTATTTGAGAAGATCCAGCCTATAGTCAAGTGAAACAATCTGTCAGTGTAGTAAGATAATTATGCCTGGTAAGATTTCTTGAAATAAAAAAATATCTAGACTTTAGACAAGTGAAGCGTTGAAACACTTAGTTTGAGTCGGATCAACTCAAAACCAGTCTGTCAGCACTTCTTTCACAGAGAGAAAATATCTTTAAAAAAGAGCAACTAAACAAGATGATTCTTTTGAATTCATGAATTGCTATTACCGTATACTGTTATTATCGTAACGCCCCGGCGTTTATTCAAAAAATTATTCAAGGTTTTGTTTTGTTTTGGGGTTTTGTGAGCGACGTTCCAGTCACACTCCATACCAAAGAAGAAGAAGAAGAAGACAGCGCTGAGGGACTTCCGGGTCGAAGGTCGCCCGGCTACTATTGAAGAGCGGCATCACTTTTGTCGTGACATGTTTTCAAACCGGCGTTTATTAGAAACGGGTGTCAATAAGAGACAGGCCACTAATGGAAGATATACGGTAATAGATTTTCTATAAAACTAAGTCACCAATTAAACTAACTCCATCTTTGGTATGGGAGGAAGCTAGAGTACTCGGAGTGAAGCCACTATACTGCCCACGTGTTACTTTTCGTTCAACAAAAGTGTGTAAAATTGTTCCTGGGAGGTCTGGGAACAAAGTTTCACAGCTAAAAATGTGTGTAAGACTTAATGTAATCTCAAACAGAGATTACATTAAATAATTAAATTATATGTCGTCTGCATATAATTTAGCCTCGACTTTAGACACTTGTCTATGACTTTAGATATAGAAGTAAGCTTCTATGTCTCAAAATTAGTAAAGTAACTAATTTTGAGACATAGAAGCTTACTAAGAAATAAAAGACATATTCTATATAGCAGGTTGAGACTCTGTGTTTATGCTCTGTTGTTGGTGGCTAACCCTGACTTTCATCACGAGCGGTGATAAATTTAAACACAAAGTTCCAGAGGCAGAGAGTAAATGTCTCACTTAGGCCATGGGCTGAAAGAATTTTAACTACTCTCACCTTGGAGAAAACAGAGCTATAAATTACCTCCTTTTATTGATCGCCTTGGCTTCTCTTTTTTTTCCATTTGCTTTTTCATCTTCTCTACTCTCTTTCATTTACACTTGTGTTTTTTTTTCTCTCCTTTTGCTTTCTCCCAGATATCGGAGCCTGAAACATTTCAACTATGACATTTGTCAAAGCTGCTTTTTCTCTGGCCGTGTTGCAAAGGGACACAAGATGCAGTACCCCATGGTTGAGTACTGCACCCCGGTATGAGAAAAAGTGATCTATTCTGATTCCGATATATTCCTCCTATGAAATGAAAGTGTGTGTGTGTGTGTGTGTGTGTGTGTGTGTGTGTGTGTGTGTGTGTGTGTGTGTGTGTGTGTGTGTGAGATGATTTTTACTGGCACAGAGTCGGTGAATGTTTGAGGCACTATTTGGATCCACTACACCTAATCGCCTTCTAGCTGACTTCGTAGACTCTCATGTTGTGAAACTGAATCTTTAAACCTGCATTTGAAATATTAACTTTTAATGGCAGCGGTGGTAGCAATGCTGCAGATTTTAATGGTACTGCAAAGTCTCTGAGCGACAGGGCAGTGTAAGTTATGCTAACCCAGCCTTTTGTTTAATACTTCATCTATTGTTTTGTTGTTGTTTTTTTAACTGTGTAACAAACCGTACAGTCCTGCTAAAAGAGGAACTCTAGGGATTGTACAGTGAGTAGGTGTCTGGGAATCAGTAAGTACAGCACTCATGCCCTCTTTTTTTTCTTTTCTTATACTTAATAAAAATCAGGCTTTTCTCCTGCACAATATATACATACATGTTCAGTTATTGATTTGTCTTTTACTTTCTTTTATGTTTATGGGTTTCTGACCTCCTCTGCAAAAAGAAGAGTTGTGTAGTTTTTTTAATTATTTTTTTTTATGTAGCATCATGTGACATCATTTGAGACTGTTGGTTTGTAAATGACGGGAATTGCTTTTTTGTACATACTTATGTTGCTTTAACAAGAAAAAAAAAGAGAATCTCTTAATTGTTTTGTTAGATTTTTTTTTTCTTCCTCCTCCCTGGAGATGTGTGGAAGCAGTAACTTTTCAGCTGTGTGGAAAAAGCTCAAAATGAGTGTGTAAAAAGCCAAAAGGTGGACGCTAAAGGAAGGAAGGGTTTAACTCTAAGGAGTCTTCCTAGGTGCTGCTATGGTTCATGAGCTCTTAATGTCGATACAGACGGCTTTCTGCGGGATGTTGCTATTGTACTGGTGGCTCTGAGTTGTTCAGCATCCTAATTATTGAAACACCGTGCTTATATATGCATATTTAGTATGATAACCAAATGCAGTTTGACTTTTCACATTCCATTCCATAGTACAGGCAAGCGCAGCTAGTGGAAGTGTGTCTCTTTACTGACATAATGCTTTACATTTATTTGATGCTCCTTCCCGACTTCAGCTGCTTGGATCTGACATGTTTTCTCTAGGAAATAATTCATCTCTGTCTAAATGTCAGTTGTACAGCAAAAACTGTTGTATAAGTCTGCGACACTATTTTCATATAAAATGTACCGAAATAAAAAGCCACATATCTAATAATGTTTGCACTCTTGTGTTCTCTAACCTGATCATATTAACGGACACCTCATGTGTCGGGCTTATAAGGAATAGGTGCAGAAGGAGGGCTTTATTTAGGAATATGAATCGTGGCCCCCCCACCCTGTGAAAAGTGGTTCTGAGAATTACAGAATGGTGCAAAAGTCTGAAGCCACCCCTGAAATTTTCTCATGCTTTGGTAGGAAAACGGTAATAATTATAAATGTAAATGCATTATGTAAGGCCACACGTACGTGTGTGGTCAGAAGGGTCCTCAGAGGCACTGCAAGACCGCTTTTCCACCACAGACTTGCCTATATCTCAAAATGCATGTCACAGACACCAGCGCTGACACTGTCCGGGTCAATCAGAAACCATGGCTCACAGGTGAGGTCTACAGGCTCCTGAGGGTGAGAAATGCAGCCTTCAGAACTGGGGATGAGGTGAGCCTAAGAACAGCAAGGGCAAACCTGTCACGTAGCATCAGAGAGGTGAAAAGGCAATACTCCAGGAGGATTTCACAAAGCTTCAGCGACAGCAGAGATTCGAAGTCTGTGACCTACAGACCAACAGACTACAAGCTCCGCAGACCGCTGTCACTTCTACCTCTTTACCAGATGAGCTAAACAAATTCTTCACTCGCGTAGAGGCACAGAACCTCACCCCCCTAACGACTGGGTGGTGACACTATCCCCAGACAGTGTGTGGAGATCCCTTGCCAGGACCAACACACGCAAAGCCCCAGGTCCTGACAACATCCCTGGATGAGCACTGAGAGGCCGTGCTGCAGGACTCACAGGTGTCTGATGTTTAATACATCACTGAGCCAGGCGGTCGTTCCCACATGCCTCAAAGCCTCCACCATCATTCCTGTACCAAAGAAGTCCTCTCCCTCCTGCTTTAAAGACTACCGTCCAGTCGCACTTACCTCCATCGTTATGAAGAGCGAGAATGAATGTGGAGAAGACTAAGGAGATCATCATAGACTTCAGGAGGACTCACACCCTGCCATTGTGCGTTTTCTCTATCCGTGTATGCATTTACCGCATTGACTGTTAGGGATCGTTGTCATACCGAAAAATTAAGAATAGCATTTTAAACCTCTCAAACTCTTTCGGGTATTTCTCGAAGATTCAGCTAAAATGGGAACAAACTGTCCACACTACACCTCTAATTTAGTACTTTTTTCCTTCATAAAATCAGGATGCTTCTCTGCAAACTTCCTTTTCACACACAGTGCACTGAATTGTTTAATTCTCAGGCAAAGTCAATGTACACACAGAAAGTGTGTCTAGAAGTCCAGCACTCAGGACTCCATGAAGAGATTAGGACTCAAACATAACCATCACTCAGGTGTCGTCAGGTTAACAGTTGCCAGGCACCCAGAACATAACCACACAATAAATCCAATTGTAGAAACAATTTTTTTGTTTTTTAAAAAAAAAAAGGGACCCTTGTGGCGCAAGTTGACAGTTTACCCCAATTTTATTTGTGTCCTTTGGAAATTCTATTGCAGACAACATAGTTCATTGTCACAACACATTTCAATCTACAATGTACAATAAAAGGTTTGTAAATAGGTCAGTAGAGATGAAACACAGTTGGGTGTGTTACACACTTAAAGCAAAAAGGTTCGTTTGAAAAAAATAATAATAAAACGGTGAGTGGCAAACGACGAAGAGTCTGAATGAGGACAAAGTCGTGACCAGTAAAATATTTACAGATCCTGTGTATTCTACTGTCAGAAAGACAAACAGAAACTCCAACAATAACAAAATCTTTCAAAGGTACAGCAATGACAATTTAAAACCAAGTTTCATGTTCTTCATATTTTAGTAATCGTTTCTTATATCTTTACAAAAATTCTGCCTTTCTCCGCCCGTACACCCCACCGCCTGCCCTCCTTCGCAGTGTTTCTACAGTTAAGACAAAATCTGTGTAATTTCGAGCGATCAGGCACAGACATATCGTGGCCTATATTAAAAATATAAAAAGGACAGTGAAAAGACGATGCTATCGGGTTTGGACGTTTTTAGTCGCTCATCTCCATGTCTTCCTGATGGTGATCATCTCCATTCAGTTTGGCCTTTTTGGGGATTTGGCCCTCAGATCTCTCCATCTCCGCCTGGCTTTTCGGGGACGAGACGGAGTCAGAGTCGCTCTTCCTTTCATCCTCCTCCTCCTCTCCTTTTTCACTGTCGTAACCCTGCTCCTCCTCATCGTAGTCCCGAGTCACCTGTGCCACACTTAAACACGTTAACGACGAGCAGAGTAATGCATCCAGCCGCCTGTCTCTAAACAGCACCCTGCTCTACATACCTTAACGTCTCCTTTCTCGCTATCGGACTTGCGCTCCCGATCTCGTTCTTTGTCTTTGCTCTTTTTTTTCTTGCTGTTGGAGCGTTCTCGTTCGTCTCTGCTTCGGTCCCTGTCCTCCTTCCTGTCTCTGTCCCTTTCCTTCTCGCGGTCCTTGTCCTTCTTTTTTTCTTTCTTGTGGCTATAAAAAGAACAAAAACATTTTTAACTGTGGCACTCAAAATTAACTGGACTTCATTGTACATCAAATGGGGAAAGCTCACCGTCTGGGGGACGGAGACCTGGAGACCCTTCTCTTAGGGGAGCGAGAAGCACTGCGACTTCGCCTGTGTCTCCTGAGACACACAAAGGAGGAACGTAAGTAATGTTCATAAAAACATCCTCATTATTTATTCAGGACTTACTTGACCTTCTGTTGCCTATATAAAAGGGATATAGCTTCTGGTCTTTCACACTGTACATTCTGGTCCATTAGGTTATAATAAACAATAAGTTATGCTTTAGGGGGTTTTAACTTTAGAGTCTATGGATGTGCCTGTGACCTGCATTTCATCATGCTATCACACTGTATTCAAGACTACTCACCGACTAATGCTCCGAGACCTCCTGGCGCTGCTGTAGCTTTTGGGGGGAGTCTTGGATCTTTTCTTGGCTTTCTCCTCCTTCCTCCTGTCTCTGTATGAGATGAAAGCAAACAAAAACATTACTAAACCACAGGGGCAAACCGCCTCTAACGGTTTTAGTGCTGAAGACATCAATTCATGCCTGTAAAGTCTCAAAACTAGAAGCGGCCCACTGCCAACATTAAAAAACAAAGCTCAAAAATACTTTCAACAAATTTAAATTTCAAAAAGATCAACCTCTGGTCTCCAAGCACACTTTGAATGAGAGAAAACAGAGGAGCCACTTTTGCTCCTCAGGATAACAGTGGAGCTGCTGACCTAGATCTACTGCGACGGCTTCTATCCCGGGAGTAGGACCTCCTCCTCCGTGGACTCTTGGACCTCCTCCTGCTCCTTGAATGAGACCTACGCCGAGATCTGCTCTTTGAACGTCTGCTCAAAATAAGCAGCAGCACATTTAAAAACAATTTATATAAAAAAAAAAATATACAAATTTATGAAACCAAAAAGCTTCATCCGACATTGCCAAAGACGCGTCTTTACCTGTGTCTGGAACGAGATCTGGTTCGCCTACGGCGTGAACGCGAACGGGAGCGGGAATGTTTGCGCTTGTCATCTTTCTTACCTGCAACAGTAGAGACACAGTTATACATGAATTATACATAATACATTTACTTACTGCTCTCTAAACATCAATAAACAGGTAAAATAAGAAGTCGCTTCCAATTACACGTAATCTACTACATGAAGCAAGTATTTCTGGTACACTTTTATTTGAAGCGCGAGCTGAAACCGTACTCACTTCCTGGTTCAATAGCTGCAGAAATCAGAGACTGGGCCTCTCGGACTCTCTTCATGGCCTCTTCAATCTCCTTATTCGATGCGTCAGCCTTCAGCCCTGGACTCAAGTTCAATCCGGCTGCAAGGTTCAATCTGCAAGTGGCATCAATTATTTAGACACTGCTCAAATAAATATGTATGCTGACTGGACTGCACGACCGCTCTGTGTCTGCACTTTTCTTACTTGGGATCCATGGATTGCATGAGCTTCAGGAAATCTGCGGAAAGAGCCTGGAAAGAAAGGAAGACGAGGATATTACTATTATTTTAAGAACAAAGAAGTTTTTGCTTGAACTTAAACGTCACTATGAAGGTAACTGATCCTCACCTGGGGGTTCATGTTCGGCCCGGGCATTCCCATAGCAGCCATTTGCTCAATGCTAGGAGCTCCAAGACCTCCAAATGGTGTTGCTCCCATCTGAAATGTTGGGCATAGACACTAGAACATATTGCAGAGGTAAAAAGCACAGCACGCTTTATTTATGTAATGTTTTGGAGGGGGGGATTTTTAAATAGGATACTTTTAGATGCACCGTTTTTATTATTTCCAGAGATTTGTGCTTTAGAAAGAAAAAGGGGTGCAAATGGCTCTGTGGTGCATCAGAGGAAAGTTATATTCAGCAGGCTCCGAGCTCAGCTAGTCAAAAATTTGTGTTTCAGTAACTAAATCTGATCAAATAGCAGCATTACTAACACTAAATCACCAACAGCTTGTTTAGTTTAAATGAATTTATGTGATTTTAGATATAAATGCTACCAAACAGCCCGACCAAGAAGAAGGAGAAAAAAAGAAAAAAAGCCCGCCATGTGTGTTCGTTTCTTCATGCCAAAGTTCAAAGTTCAATTTTGATTACTGGCTGCAGAGAAGGTAGAAGCAGTTTTGGAAAATCGTCAACATCTAAAATCTCATGTCTCATTTTTTCCTGATTAAATAATAGTTAAAAATTATTTTGTGATAACGTTATGTGACAATGTAAAAACTCACAGTTGCCAGAGGATTAGGTGTGGGAAGAAGGCCTCCACCAGGCATCATTCCCGCCACAGCATTGGCTGGAGCCAGCAGCGACATAGCTTTAGATTCATCGGGAATGACTCCTGGAGAAAAAACCAAAAACATCTCAGTACGTCTTCCAAGACGACGTCGACAACACTCAGACAAGACTTGCAGACAAGCCACCTCAGTCTAACTACGCTGTAGTAAAAAAAATGAAAAACAAAAATCCACTTTTTTTTTTTTTTTTTTTTTTTTTTTTTAAATTTTTTTC
>VURO01030780.1:12020-23933 GCA_015108175.1 Pelvicachromis taeniatus | reverse complement strand
ATAAACACACACCACAACAAAAAAACCAACCTATATAAAAAAAAAAAAAAAAAAAAAATCCCCTTTTTTTTTTTTTTTTTTGTCTTGTCTGTAAATCTTGATCCCTGACTTTTGTTGTTGTTGCTGTTTTGTTGTGAATATGATTGTAGGATTAGCAGCTATAAGTTTCAAAGTCACAATACACACTGTGGTCAACACTGCCAAGATTTTATCACCTGTACTTGTTTTTTAAGTCATGAACCAAACGTAAGCAAGCACAGCCAGTTGTCCCGTGGGATGTGCTCTCAACTTTCATTAGATGTTTTATGAGCAAGCGACTCGCGCCGGCTGCTTCGCTATAAAGCACACAAAAACATTGAGATACAGAAAACAAAGTTCATGATTTGGGTGTAGACACAAGGGTACATTTCAACATCACTTACCATTACCAATACAAAAAAACAGAAAAGGCTTACTAATTTGACCTTTTCTGGCCTTTTGCTGGTGGGTTCTCTCGTTCTTTTTTTGTACAACCCCACCACAAAAAAACACTTAACAACCAGGTAAAGTACTGCTAATCAAATACAGTACTGACAGGTTTTAGCCAACAGTATGTCATAAAGAAATATATATAAATAAACAATAAACTACACTGAACAGTTTACAGGCTATTGCCAGCAAATGTAGTGATAAGAAAAATATTCCCAAAGCTGAAGAGAACCAAATGGTAAAAATGACAGAAAACAAATTCTCATGAGATGATCATCCATGGCTGTGCAATCTGAAAACAGGCTATTTTTTAAATCTGACATGTTTCTTTACTTTATGAAGGGAGGAGAGAGGGAGGGAGGGAGGAGAGGGAGGGAGAGAGAGAGAGAGAGAGAGAGGGGGAGACATGCACCCACACACACCCACGCACACACACACAACAGAAAGGACACTTGAGAAACAGGATAAGGCTGCAGAAGACAAAACTGTTGGTGGCATTTTCAGCGGGGCCTGGTAAATAGGGCTGGCTGAACCAGGAAAAAGAACTGTAAAACACAACAACAAAAGAAACACCACTGTTAAACTTGAGATTCACTCAACTCGTTCAGAGTCATGTTTGGAGAGGGTCAATTTTAAAAAATTAAGTTAATAAAAATGCATTTTTACGGCAACATCAAGAGTCTTAAAACCATAATTATCTCTTGTGTTAGTGAAAGTTTGGGAATGCAAATTTACAGTATAATAATAATAATAACAATAATACAAGGCTTTGGGAAATAAAGCAAGTCAATGCCAAGGGCATAATAATGCTTATTATGACCAAAAGCCAAATTAGAATTAACTGCCACAACACCCGCTGGCCAAAACTCAGATGAGGGCAAACACCTTCAAAAATCTAGTCTAGCATGCACAGCTGATTAGTTCTTCTATTTTGCATGCTTTGTGCTGGTGTAGGGATCTCCCGAACATTTTCCTTTCTTTTACTGGTTTCCAGTCTGATCAGTGTTAACAAAAGGAAACAGACCCAAATCTTGATCCGGTATTCATATTTTCCTTCTAATGTAGCTGTGTTTTTTTTTTGTTTTTTTTTTTAAGTCAGTTCAGTTTGGAGACTTTAGCTCTTGTGTGTGTGTGTGTGTGTGTGAGAAAGGGATGGATTCAACATCCACACAGGTGTTTTCTCTTATTAGGCTGACCGAACCAGTTTTCAGGAGTCTGCGTGATTGACTTCACCCTAACTCTTTTCCTGGTTTTCTCGCACCTACTGGCCTGGAGTCTGCGGATCCAACCATCACAGCCCCACCCAAGCCGATCCTAAAAACATGGTCAAATCAACCAATAACATAAACACCTGCGTGTACGTGCAGAGCATTTACTGCTACGTCACTGTGGATCTGATGGCTTTCACAAGCCCTTTCACATTATCTCAGACAGCATTAATGAAATATTACTGCCAAATCTAGACACCTGGACACTTTGACCATTGGAGGACAGATCGTGGAAAGTTAAAATATAAACAGCGGATCAGAAATGGTTCAGATATGTTTGGACTGCCTTGGCACTATTCTACTTGCTCGGGGTATCCCTTATTTGGTGCATGCCTACTACATGACACACACTGAGAATATTAAAAACCTTTCAACAAGTGAGGAAATTAGATTTCCCTGCACCCTGTCCCCTCCCAAATCCCCTAATTCGATTTTTTCAAAAAAAGATGCCTTGAACAGAGAGGAAAAAAATATAAAGTTAATATTTTACTGCAGAACAAGAGAGAGAAGGGGCTTGCGAGCCTGGTGCCATTATTTTTTCTAATCTCCTGATGGCATCAGAGGACCACTTTCAGCCAGCAAGGAAGGGGCTCTCTGCAAATGACTTGTCCACTATGAAAACCACAACACAAATAACAGAGAGAGAAGTTTACAGCTAGATTGTAAGACACAGACACAAATGTACATTTCCCTTTTAAATACCTAGAAATGCCAAGCACTGAAAAGCTTAGCTGCTTTGTCATGGCAGTAGGAAAAACACAAACCTCAATGTCTCAAGATAGTGTTTGCAAGTCTAACAAATACACCTACGCATTCTGACGTACGTTCAGAGATGACCACAGCCAAAGGAATAAAACAGACACCCACCTTCAGCAAAAGGGACCACGATCAAGGCTCTGTCCACGAAGACTGTGTTCGTCAGGTGTTGGGAAACTCCCACGGACTCAGCCTCAAGGAATTTTACAAAACAGACACGTGAAGTCACAGGCAAGGGAGAGTCACTGGAAGAAAATACAGATATGTTGTGCAAAGAATACAAACAAGGAGAGACAACATGCCTTCTTCATACTCTGTCTGCGTCCACAGGGACAAGCAAGCTAATTATATAAGCACAGGAGTGACTCTTGTTCCCTGGAGCCTCTGCATTGTACAACACAGCATCATCCAGATACAAAACCTTTTTCTTCAGGCATTTCTAATCCTTTTGGACTCTTTACCACCACAGTATGAGAATAAATCTCAATACTGGCATAAAAAACTGGTGGGGATTAAACTTTCAAACAGTTACTAAATGGTTGCAACTACATCTACCCGGAAAAATCACCTCCTTGATTATTTCATACCTGTCCAGTAGCCACGTGTAATTCAATAGAGAAAACACAACACAGACAGAATTATGGTAAGAAAACACTGTGCAGTGTGTACTGTAGCTCATTATTGTCCACTGTGGATCTAAACAAAGCATGCACCTAAGGAAATATTCCAATTTAAGTCAACCAGACATGCATCCAAATTTTCCACTGCTCATTAACACTAGAAGTCCTAGTCATAATTGGTTGTTCTTTTGCGGTGTCGCTGGTTTAGGATGATAATCAACAGTCCATTTTATACGAAAAACTGCCACAAAAGTCCCACTTGAAATCAATATAATTAAGAGAAACTCTGGTGATTATTAAAATTAAGCCATTCATGCTAATTTCTCCCGTGTATATTTTTATTACTTTATTTTTTGACAGGCAGATTACAGAGAAATCGAGAAACAGGATGTTTAACTGCCTCCTGTGCATGTGTTAGATAACCGACTTACACAAACGATTACCATTTTTTTATTTCTTAATCAACAAATCACAGGCGGATGCGTACGTAAGGGATGAAGAACTGAAGCATTGTTAAATACATGCATATCTAATTTGAGAGAAGCAACTGCTGCTACGTTCAGTAAAGACGCGGGAGCATTAGCACTAGCACTACCGTGCAGCGAGGCCTGCTTGATGCTGTAGGCCTCAGCAAGAGCCCCGCGTGAGCCGCGATAGTGCGGATGAGAGGACAATTTACCAGTTCATAATTCACAATACTCACTCGGGCGGGAACAGTTTTAGCTCCTCTATAGTTCCGAGGAATCCAAACAGAGTCCTCATTTGTTCGGACGTCGTACTCGGTGAAACGTTTGTCACCTGGATTACGTGCGTGTTGGAATTCATTTTTGCGAGCGTTATAGTCGAGCTAGCTATGTGCTAGCAGCGTCCCCGAATCTTAAACAGAAAAGACAAAACTGTAAACGTTCACAACTACAAAAACATCAGGCGACCACAAAAGCTAGCATCTCCCCCAAAGATATATGGTGGCTCTATTTTTGTTTTGTTTTTTTCCTGCGGACAACCCTACGACAGTGAGCACAGAACAACAATGCCACTGCCCAAACTGTCGCGAGGTTGCTTTGGGTACTTCAAGTACTGTTTGTATACTCGTACTTAAGAATTTTCCTTCATGTACAGTTGTCACAAGTTTACATACACTCATCATGGGCATTAATTTCATAATCATTTTTGGGCTTGTAATAACCTACTTGAATAACTAAAACTGAATAACTCTTTGGTTTTGAAGGTGTAATCTTAATTACTGGCCACAATGTATTGAAGACTATCTCGAAATTAAATATTTTGAGGTACTTACTGTTGCAAACGTTTTACTCAATGTCTGTTGTGCTTTAATGTGATATATAAATAAACTTGACTTGACCATAGTTCTGTAAAATAAATGAAATAATGTTTCATAAAGCTGAAACCAGAAAAATGTGCTAGAGAGTAAATAGCTCTATGTTTTCCTATACCACGTAAAGGCAACACGAGTCGGAATACGGCTGAAACCAGGTGGGTGTGTTTAATGTTGTGTCACATGATTCTGTTCCTAGGCTGCTAGCTGGTGGCTTCTCCATCTGATGTTAGTGGATTCTCTGACCTCCTCGAAACTACGCTATTAAAAACAAACCGTTTTTAAACGACAGCGATTTGTACATATACTGCGAATATTTTAACACGCAAACCTTCTTTTGTGTGCTGAATAATAATCGCTGTAGGGGGCTGCTCAACGACCCACATCTAGGCACGCTTCTGGCTAGCTTAGCACCCTTTTTAGGCGGGATGTCAACAGGTTTCCGTAGTGTTTGTCTTATTTTCATCTTTCAAAACCTGATGAGGAAATTTAGTAAATGAGACAGAAGCTGCCACACAGACCGAGGGGATCTCAGGACGGCTTACTCCCTGGATAAGCTGATAAGCTGGAACCAAAGAGATCAAGAGCATGAGACAAGCAAGTAGATGTACTTCTGTGTGTTATTATTTATTTTTTTGCACATGGTATCAGTGTTTATACTCCATTCAGTCACTGCTCAACAACAGTATTTTATTTGATTGTATTTATTTATGTAGTACACTGATCCACAGACTAAAATGTTAAAGTGAAGACACTTGCATAGATGAGCACAGAAGTATTAGCCCCCATGAAAGGTTTTGCTTTTTTAAGTATTTCCCAAGTGCTGTTTAACAGGGCAAAGAATTTTTTAGCAGATTTTCCAAGCATCCTATTTTTATTTTAGATGTCTACATGATCTTACTTTAATCAGCAACTACCGGGGACAAAATGATTAGTCCCTTTGATGTTGTTGTTGTTTTTGCTTGGTAATAGTTTGCAGTCGTTTGTTGTAGTTTTCAACAATCCCAGCCTATTCGACTCTTTGGTCATTCTCTAGATTTTGATAGTCTTTTGTCATGGACTTTGGTCTTCAGTTCAACCCACAGATTATCAGTGGGATTCAAGTCAGGGCTTTGTGCAGACCAGCCAGTGATGTTTACTTTGGTCTTCTGGAGGTAGTTCTTCACCAGGAATGTGTTTCTTCTCATCTGACCAAAGGTATCCATAATCTTTCTTTGGATTGTTCTTAGTATACTTCAGTCTGTCTTGAAGGTGCAGGGTTCTAGTGATTTTCTTCTTTGAGACTACAATTCCCAACTTGGCTAAGTCATTCACTCGTGTCTTGGCAGTTGTTCTGGGGTCTTTAGACACATCTCTCGCTTCTCTTCTTTCCAGAGTCCTTGAAATCTTTCACTTGCTGCCAGGCTGCCAGGCTTGTTCTGTACTGTGTGACTCTCTTTGAATTGTTTGATGCAACTTCTCACTTTTCCGTTTCTTCACACTTGAAAACACTGCGATAACTTTTGTGTATCCATTTCCTGCTTTGTGGGCATAAACTATTCTTTTTCTCAAGTGTTTTGTTTTTGGCATGACGCTTTCTCGAGTGACAGCTCAAACCTTTTCTGAACTTTTCATTCTGCTGTGTCACATTGGAGGATAAGCCTCAGTTTTACCTTCATTTTACAAGCTTTGAGCATTACAAATTTAAAACTGTGGTTTGTGGTATGGCTCATTAAAAAGGTCCGTTTTTCAGCGGGCTAATAATATTGAAATATAATAAATCAGCTCTTTTGTCAACATAGTGTTTAATGAGAAAGATGGAATAGCAGTAAAAAAAAAAAACACAAAGATGAATTTATAATTTATTATCAATTGTAATGTTTTGCTTAGATTTGGTTGATCGGTGATATTTAGTTTTTATTCTTTTTCTTGTTCCGTGTATCACTATACAAAATAAATGTGGCGTCTTAAAGTATTTCAGCTATTCATGGTGCACACCAAAGCTTCAAACTAAAGCCGATGTTTGCTTTTGTTACTCTTGCAGGGGGAAGCTGAAAATCTATGAAGTCAAAGAACCTGAGATGGTGAAAACTTTCCCACTCACGCTCCCGTTCTCATGACGCCAGCAGGGAGATATGGGCTTCTTAAGGGTAGTAGCCAGAATCATGGGTAGGATCAGTACATTCAGGTCCTATCAGCTGGTGCTTCTCCTGGCTGCTGCACTCGCTGTTGTAGCTTTTTACTACTTTGGCTCAGAGAGGCAGAATTTCTCCAGCACCACAAAGAGGATCAAGCAGACCCAGGCCAGTCACAACACCAACAGAAACGATGCAGACCTCACCGTGGACACCAGGCTCTCGCACCCGGACGAGCCAAAGGAGCAAGGAGGGGAAGAGCGAGGTGTAGAAGGAGACGGCGACGCTTTGACGTCCAGGAAAGCGGACAGTGAGGCTGGTTACCAACATTACCACGTGCTAATGATGTTCACCAAAGTGGACAAGAGCCGGAGCTTGCAGGATAAATTCCGAGTGGCCATGCTGTCCATGGTGAAACACGGGCACTTCTTTGACGGAGAGGTGTTGGTTCTCCACTTTGTGAGTGACCAGGCCAGCCAAGAACTGGGCAAGAGGATGCTGCAGGAACTTTTCCTTGATGCAACGTTTAAATACGAGGTATTTCTTGACACTGACTCCAGTAAATGCTGTTAACTTACTTATCAGTGTTTCTTACCAAGTATATATTAGTTTGTTAATAACAAAACAAAGGGGTAAGTGGTTTATGCAGTTAAACACTTGACAGACTTAAATGGTAAAAGGCCTGTATAGCGCTTTACTTAGTCCCTAAAGACCCCAAAGCACTTTACACTACAATCATTCACACACTGGTGATGGCAAGCTACATTGTAGCCACAGCTGCCCTGGGGCGCACTGACAGAAGCGAGGCTGCCGGACACTGGCGCCACCGGGCCCTCTGACCATCACCAGTAGGCAAAAATAGGGTTACTATTGCCCAAGGATACTTGGTATGTAGACTGGAGGAGCCTGGGAGCCTGGGATCGAACCACCGACCTTCTGGTGAGGAGGTGACCCGCTCTACCACCTTACTCTGGGGTGGTCCTTAGGCCGCCCCAGAGTAAGAGTGTTCAGCTTGATTGAGATTGAGATGGGCAAAAAATATGTTTATATAAATTCTTCTTATGCTCATGATCCACACACACTTTGTGGGAAGGTATTTATATTCTTGCACTGAATGAGTGAGAAGGATAATATTTAAAAAAAAAAAAGGGAGCTTCTGAAGGAAATGTCTCATTTTTGCAACACCTTGGCTAATCACTGAATGGCGCTGGCGCGCTTTGTCCTTTGATAAGTACTTCCTATGAAGCTGCTTGACCTTTTAATCAAAAATACTTCCGCTTAAGAAACACATTGGCTGTACTTTACAGTTGAAACACAGGGGGGCAGTGTTTTCCTGCCAAGCTGATGCCTCACACATGGGAATATCCCTCCCTTATTACGTTCTTCCTGCCAAAAAACAGGATTATTTCCCCCGTCTTGTGCTCTTTCTGTTGCATGCATATCTTACCCACTTTCTCCTGTTTGGTATTTCTCACAGAGCACACCATCGTAAACTTGTTTACAAACTACAATCTCCCTTTTCAGATCTTCCTCGACAGGCAGGGCCTCCTTTCTCAGGAATGTCCCATCTTATAAAACATCTGCTGTAGATGTTCCACTGCTCTATTATCTTAGGCTGATCGCATTCCTGCTGGGATTGGTCAGGGATCTGCTCGGCTTGGCATCGTGGCCGTTTTGTGGCAGGTTGATTGGATCAGTTGATTCTTTTGCGATCAGACCCTACTCAGACTTTTCTAGTGGAGAAGTTTTACTATGCAGAGCTAAATCGTCAGAGGACTGCTGCTGAATATTAAAAAAATGTTGTGTCAAAAACACATTTTTTGGTTATATTTGCTTAAAGCATTAGCATGGACTTGGTCAGACAGGAGTTGCTCTGTGTTGGTGCGGAAATGCTAAACCTGACTTTTGGTTATTTTTTTCCCCTTTCACATTTACTATTTCTGTCACAATCATATGTCATCTTACTGTCGATATATAGTTGTGTGCAAAAGTCTTGAGCCACCCCTCATTTCTTTATATTTTGCTAGGAAAATGGGTGAACAGATTCATTGAAATGTGCGCAAACACACATGGAAATACAGCATAGAAGGGAAGGGTTAATTCTAATGAGCTTGAAAGTCAGTATTTGTTATGACCACCTTTACGTTTCAAAAACAGCCTGAACTCTCTTGGGTGAGTTTTCAGACCTCAGGATAGTTCTCCAGGCTTCTTAAAGGACATTCAAAGCTCTTCCTTGTTCTGTTCTGTGAAGATGACCCCACACTGCTTCACTAATGTTAAGGTCTGGGCTCAGGGGAGGCCAATCCATGGCTGATAGTGTTCCTCCAGTGTTTTTCTATCCATGTTTGCTTTTATTATATTGGCAGTGTGTTTGAAATCATTGTCATGCAAAAAAATAAAAAAAATGATGTTGCCAAAGTGACGCTTCGCAGACGATATTGAATGGTGGAACAAAGTCTGACTGTACTTTTCTGCATTCATGATCACTTTTTGACAAGATCCCCAAAACCACTGCTTGAAATGCAGCTCTACTGTCGAGTCTCTCTCCTGACCTCCTGGTTTTCAGTCCAGTTCTTGTGAAATTTGAAGTACATCGGCCTTTTCTTCCTGTTTCCCTTCATTACAAATGGCTTCTTGACAGCCACCCTTCCACTGAGACCGTTTCTGATCAGGCTTCAGTAGCTGGATCGACTGAAGGGCCAGATGCATCTCTCAGGTCCTGTGTCAGGTCTTTTCTGTTTTGTTTTGGACATGTTCATCTGCTGTGCACAGATTTTTAGGCATCTATTCTTCATGCTCCTCTCTCCCCTGGTTTCCTCTCAGTATGCTCTCACATGAAGACGCTAAATGACCTACAGCAGCTTCCTGTACTGCAGTACCCCCTCACCTTTAGTCTGACGTAAACACATCTCGACAGTGCTTTTTTTTTCTTCTTTAAAACTAAGTTACACGCTCTGTAAATTCAAAGTTGTTCTTTTCATCAGTCTCATAATATCATTCGAGACCAGCGATTTAAAAAAAAAAACAACCCAAAAACATGTTTCTAGATCATAAATCATAAAACGGCGTTCTGCCGTCACCGACGCGAGCACTGCCGCTGTCTCTCCTGCTTAGAGACAGCGGCAGAAACGCATACCAGTAGTTTAGATGGGACGGAGACTCCTTGGGGTCCGACAGGGGCAGTGTTGACATCCTTGTCTGCTCATCTTGAGGCTCATTCCTGTTAATGATTTAACTTTAAGGAGCACGAGGATTAGATAAGCATGTATTTTAGCCGACATTACTTCCCAGCAGCAGCACATTAAATGACCCACTTGACATTTGCAACAGAGAGACTGCAGAGTCACGCTGCCTAGAGGTTACGCACTTTACTCCCTGACCATATTTCATTGAACTCACTTGAGCTGTGTCGTGTAGTGCTAACAGCTCGCAGGAATTAACCAGTGGTGTGATATAATTCCTGGGTTAATATCTGCTTCCTAATGGCAGTGTTTTGGTGTCAGAGCCATCGTACAATATGTGAGTATTGTGCAGCTGATAAGAGGACATAAAAGGCAATAATAAGTTGCTTAGGAGGATCTAGGAAACATAAGAACAACTCATAAAATGGATTTGATAAAACTCAAGAAGGCTTTTTGAGGTCCCTGATTTCTAATTATCCTGTAAAGTTCCGGTTAAACGATGATGTTAATGTCTCATATTCATGGAGATTTGTGACTTTAATGTCATGCTCACAGAAACTTTTGTGTCCACATTATTTAATCCTCTTCGTAAGCATCCATCCTCCATATTTAAATTACATATATTCATCATTTCTGTAGCTTTTCATTCAAAAACGTGTTAGTGCTCATTAAGTCAGAGCAAAGTCCGAATCTTTTCAAACTGTGTGCTCTCTGCAGGGAGCGCTGATCAAGTCAGGCCTCAGAAGTCAAAAAAGGAACTTTTGCTGAGTGTCTGGCACGCGTTCAAAAGCAACACGGCAGCTGCCAAACATGTCCAGCCTTTCAAGTCCACTTCTTATATTACTCGATCAACTGATATTATAAAACACCAGAACTCGAATTATGTGCTCAAGTTTCTCTGCTTGGTTTTTGTCAGTCAAACAAAAGTGAAAACGCTCTGGCTTTCCATTTATGTGCCACAGGTAAGATTTTATGAGTGTGAGTGTCAGAATAAACGTGCACCACAGTGTGAAGTTTTCGGGGCTTTGAAAGTTGGAACTGGGTGTGTTGCAGAAATAACTAGTGTTCATTAAACCAGGACACAGTATTTTAATACTTTCACATAAGCCTGCACTGTGAATTGATAAGCGTTCCCTGTAATAATATAGATTACCTGGGACTTTTTATGTTTTATTTTTTCTTTTCTTCAGAAATCCACCTGAGCAGTAAATTTTAATCCCTTATCTCGTTACCTCCTGAAAGCCTATCAGCCTTCTAAACTGAGTGGCTTCTCTCATATTTCAAGACTGCTGATAGAACAAAGTGACTGGGTTAGCACCAGAAATGAGTGAGGGTGGTCTCTCTATGCAACTACCCTTTTAAATTACACAGAAACTATAGTAATGGACTAATACTACATCTTTGATATATGCTGTGGTGTCAGAGCTCATCTTTAAGGGTACAGGTCATCAAATACTGTCTTTATGTTGAAAAGAGTTCAAGTTTCAGTTGCTTTAGTGGGAAAAGCACCATACACCTCCTTTAATCTGTGACCTCAGTGAATGATGGGGCATGCTTTAGGGCAGGGCTACCTTAGGATGGGCACGTTGGTACTGGTATTTTTTATTTTCTCAGTCCTATCCTTGTTTAGCTGTGTTCACCTTTAAAACGGCACGTTATCGACTGATGAAATGTTCAGCCTGAAGCTTTCAATAAGATTTCAATTTTATGTATATTGTCAATTCACAACAAAAGTCACCTCAAGGCACTTTATACTGTAGGGTAAAGATCCTACAATATTAGAAGGAATAGAAAACCCCAACAATCAGGGGACACTCTGAATAACCACTTGGCAACAGTGGGAAAGAAAAACTCCCTTTTAACAGGAACAAACCTCTATCGGGACACCATGAGAGCGAGACAGAGTTTAAAAATTGCTAATTTAATTATTTAATCATTAATCATGATAAAATTTAAAAGTATAAACACAAAGAGGGAAAAGAGGTGAGTGAAGAAACACTCAGTACCTCGTTGCAAGTCCCCTAGCTTCTTAAGCCTATTTCAGTATAATTAAGTGATGGTTCAGGGTCGTCTGATGCAACCCTAAATATATCCCTTATCATTTTAAGTCTAATCTTATAAGAGAGTGTATGTTTCCCAAATCCAAACTGGGAGCCTGTTCCATTTATT
>VURO01030774.1:24345-43539 GCA_015108175.1 Pelvicachromis taeniatus | reverse complement strand
CAGAGAGCCAGCTATAACACGCACGAGATGGTCTGAGAGCAGGGGCTCACCAACCTTTTTGAAAGTGAGAGCTACTTCTTGGGTACTGATTAATGTGAAGGGCTACCAGTTTGACACACACTTCTGAAATAACAAATTTCCTCAATTTAACTTTAATTATATGTTATCATTAATAATTAATGATATTCATCTATGTAAAGACACTGATTATGGCAGCTGTTTCCATGGAGACCAGCTAGCGCTGATCTAATATTTAATAATAAACATTTTTTTTTATATATTATCACTAACAAATGGACACCAATGCAATTGTGATTTTAAAAAAATAGCAACAAAAAATAAAAATAGATGCAGCTTACTGGTAAGTTGTTATAGTGAGCTATTCTTAGAACAGGCCCGCGGGCACCATGTTGGTGACCCCTGTTTTAGAGCAACACATGGTTCCATCCACACTCTATACAAACAGCGGTTTGAATGAAATTTGTGTTCTGACTACACATTTTAAAGAAATCAATCTAAAAGCAATAAAACATTTTCTTTGAACTGCTCCCTTTAGAGGTCACCGCAGCAGATCATCTGTGTCCATGTGGTAAATGGACTGGTGCTTATATCGCACTTTTCTACTCTACTGGAGCAGTCAAAGCACTTGCCTCATTCACCCATTCATACAAGCACTTTTTTCTGTTTTTCAATGCAAGTGCTTACTATCTAACATTAATGCGTGTTGCCCAAGGATATTTGGCATGTAGACTGGAGCAGCCAAGGATTGAATCACCAACCTTCTGACTAGTAGATCAGACGTGCTCTGTCTCCTAAGATACTGCCACCCCATACCACCCTAGCCTCTACATCTTCTTCTGTCATGTCAATGCTCTGCATGTCTTCCTTTGAAACATGCTTCATCATTCTTTTTCATAAAAATAATTGTAATTAATTAGCATTGCCAGTGACCCTCAAAGCACTGTGTTATAAATGACACACCAGAAACAGTCCTGTATGGATACAAGAGATGTTACTGGATAATGCTCCATTTACAGCAACTCAGAGTTGTTGTACCAGATTATGAATGTAGGAGCTTAGTAAGGATCTTCCCGATGGCATTAATTGCCCCTTACCCTGACTTTTGTTTTATTAAATGATTATAATAATTTGCTTTGGATAATCAGCTTTTTTGTCATTTTATTGCAGTTGTCAAATCAAAATTTCACGACTGATCTTTATGATGTTCAGATTTTAGTTTTCAGCAATTTTGACTTTTAATAAATATTATCTAGTTTTCCTGTGGTCACCCAGATAAACTATCTTTAGAAAATGTCTAACTGAACAAACTGTGAAGTTAAATCTTTGAGGACAGAAATCCATTTTGTCACATTGTTGCAGAGCTTTTAGAGCATCTCAGTTGAGTTGTTTATTTTGAGCCACACTAACACAGTTTATTTACTTTGCATTGAACTTGTAGTACTTGTCCCCAAGCATCATCAGACTCACATCGATAATCTGTCTCAGTCCAAATTCTGCCCAGCTCTTGGCATGTGATTTTGCCGAACAATGCGTGGATTTCTAAAGCTTCTTAACAGGGACAACATTTATGTTAGTACAGCCACTGACTCTTTCAAAAGCCAGTTTGTTTTTTGTTTTTTTCATTAAATTGGCCTCAGAAATTTTTGAAAAACACTGGTCTAAACAAGACTGTTTGAATTTACTCTGCCACAATAACACACCACACAAATACAATCCACCATTCAGGTTCAAATTTGAAATGGATAACCATTAATAGATGTACTCTGCTGGACAAACATAATCTGGTACAGAAGGAAGCAAAACCAAATTTGGGCCTGTCCTTCTACCAAATCTCAAACTCACCAAAATCAGGAAATCAGGAAACAGAGAAAGAAAAGTGTCATTGGACTATACATGTGCTGGGCTCAGTAAGATTTATGACTGTGTGGCACAGAAGCAATGTTGCTTTATCTAAATGTGGATTTGTTCAGGCTTTTACATTGAGGATGTGATTAGGGACAGTGAAAACAGGTCCAGCTTGTACATTCTGAGTGAAAACTGGAGAAATGCCACTTTGGCTACATAAGAAACAGCTCACTGCTAACTAAGCAAGGACTAGAGCAAATGAAAGTTTGTGTAATATAAATTTGTCTAACAGTTGTCTAAACACGATAATAATTTGGTGACTGTCATCATTGCTGTCCATTAAAATAGGACCTGCTGGGAATCACCAAGACCTGGTATAGTATGAGCTACTATTAACCAGTCCAGGAATAAACTGTCGAGGTGAACAGGCGAAAACAGTCAGAACCATTTGTCCAATTTAGTCACATAGGTGACTGTAGCCTATCCCACATTCCATGTAGCAAGACGTGGTGCACACTGAACAGACAGACAATCATTCTTACAATTTGGAATCATCGATAAACCCACGCATTTGGGGGGGGGGATTGTAGCAGGAAACGACATATACAAAGTCCACTGCTGGATTTGATCACAAGACCTTCTTGCTGTAAAGCAACAATGCTAAGCACCACATCACAGTGCTGCTCCAGAACAAGTAGCTATTGATGATAAAGTTTTTAAGTGCAAAAACAAAAAATCATGGCAACAGCACTGGAAATGGTGTCACAGGAGGCAATATTTCCAAAATTTGCAGGAGTGGTAAGAAAGAAAGCAGCAGTAGAGCACAGACTGGACTGGTTAAAGCAACTTGGACAGCACTAACTATTATTATTGTTATAATTATAATTATTATTAGGAGAGAGACTGTTATTATTATTATTATTAGTGTTTCGCTTTATGCAGGAAATATAAAGAGATTCGGACGAGTAGAGGTTAAAGATTTGGCGTTTTTTTGTTTTTTTTTATTTACCTCCTGGCCTGTAGGTGGAGCTAACAAATTGCTAGCTGCCCTTTTAGCTCTTTACTTCCGGGGTGTTCGGTCGTTGGAGCGTCGCGGTAGTCATGTTTTTGCGTTCGTGATACTTTTCGGGGAGCGTGCTTTGTTTACTGAATTAAAAATATATATTTTTCAGCTTCTTTAAACCAGCAGGATTATTTTTTACCGCTACAATGACTGAGGTAAGAAGATATTTAAAGTCCGTTCTTTGTAATTTTTTTAGTGCTTCCGCCCGCCCGGCAGACATACAGCCCGGCTCGGCTAATTGCTGCAACCACATAGGCTTATGGTTTTGTTTGCATTGCACACAGTAAAAAATAATTGCTCACAAAGTTTTCCGTGGTTGCAATAGTTTTTAAAAAACATGTTTTCTTATTTATTGTCATATACAGGATGTTCAGAAGCACTCAGTCCACACTCTGGTCTTCAGATCTCTTAAAAGGACTCATGATATGTTTGTGTCTGATCACGCCAAGTCCATCGCGCTGGATGATGAAAGGTAAACGCCACAGTGTTACCTTCTAATGATTTGAAGTTGTGTCTATGGGTAAATTAAAGGGTTTTCTGAGTTTAATGTTAATTTGATTCAGGTGAACTACAGCACAATGTAGTCTAGTACAGAAAAGAGCAGTGAAAACGTCTCGGTTATAATAAGCATTTCACAAATCTGTTATGGGATTTGTAATTTTTTTGTTTACGTTTAGCTTTTTGTTGACCTTTAGAAATACTTCCCTTTAATTTAAGACTATTTGCCATTTCCTCAGTTTCACCTAAGAAAGCTCTAATGTCGTGTGAAATTGTTGTAATTTAACCATTTTGCACTAGGACTTTGTATTATTGTCGCTCGCTAGCCCAGATAAATGAGGAGGGTTGCCTCAGGAAGGGCATCTGATGTAAAATCTTCAAATGTTCAGTTTACAAAAACATCTATTGTCTGTAAATTTATACTGACACCATGGAAATAAGTGGGAAGTTAAAGCTGTATTAATTTCGACCTTTAAAGAAAGAAAAATCTCTGGTGCCACACCTCAGATAGTAAATTATATCTACTTTCATATGCTAGTAAAAGCTTCAAGGTATTTACTATGTATTATTCATGTGGTTGAATATAGTTATGCTCATTTGATCAAACATATTAGATGTTTTTTAAAGGGAAATGCATCATTATGTCATCTGTTTGCAGCCACAAGTTGAAGATGGAGGTTAAACTGAAATCCGACTACAGTGCAGTGTTACACCTGCCTATCCTGAAGGAAGGGAAAGACAGAGCCTCACACCTTCCAGGCAGCATAGAAGGCCACCAGAACTATGCTCAGCCAGGTGAGTGTCAAGTGTCTCTGCATGTCAGAGTCAATCTTAAGTGTGCCAACAATTTATTATTATCAAATATGTGGAAATGTAGATTTTTATTAGTTATTTTTATGCCGTATGAAAGCTGAGTTTGTCTTTCAGTTATACTTTAATTTGTTTTTATCAACATTTTTATTTCAAAGCTACATGATTTAAAGACATTTTGGGAATATTTCTTATGTTTTAGGTGAGGACCCAGAATACCTGATTACTGGGACACATGCCTACCCGTCTGGACCAGGTAAATACTCTCAATTTGTGACTTTTTGAATTAATTTGGTAATTCTTATTAGAGTGTTTATAACCAATATTTTTCACTCAACAGGGGTGGCATTAACCGCTGACACAAAGATGCACAGGAATCCCAGTGACACCGGAGTTCACTCCATGGCGTTAGTTTTGCCCCCATCACAAGCTAGGTAAACTTTGTCCCTACACGCATGCACGCACACACACTGTACAAAGGGAGTCAGTCACTGGTAGCAATTTAGCACAAAAGCACTAATAACAAAGTGACCCTTACTCACACATAAATCATAATTTACTCTGTGGGTCATTTGTAGGCAGGACGCGAGTCGCACAGCAGCCAGTATTGCTGACATCCACCGGCATGCAGGAGGAGCAGAGCGATCTCATCCTCCGTCATCTGCAGTGGTAGGTCACAGTTTTTTCCTACCTTTACTCAGGCTTATGGGTTTGTAACAAAGAAGTGCAGAACTGATAATCAGCGTGTTTTCAGTCACTACTGGACGGAGGTGGCACCAGAAATTCTGCCCTAATGAGGAGAGCCCCCACAATGCCCAAACCTCAGTGGCATCCACCATGGAAACTGTTTCGGGTAATTATGAATCAACTTTTCTAAGCTTATGCTTTAATAGGCACGATACGCATACAGAGGGTGAGATCTGGCTGGGATATGTTCTGTGTTTTGTTTAACTGTAGTTTGTTTTGTTTGGTAGGTCATCAGCGGTCACCTTGGCTGGGTGAGGTCCATTGCTGTAGAGCCTGGGAATCAGTGGTTTGTCACAGGCTCTGCTGATAGGACTATAAAGGTGAGTCAAGCATGAAATAACAGTAAGCAACAAACTTAAGATGGCTCGTCTGACATGGAGTCACCTCGGTTTGGTTACATAATGAACACAACATGTGTTGTGTCCTCTTTTCTCTCCCCTGCTGAATCAGCTCTCCTCGGGATTGTTACATTGTGTTTTCTGTACGTTCAGACATGCCACAGTGCCTGCTAGCAACTTTAATAGCCTGCTCTTAACAGATGTTTAAGTTACACTGAAAGCCCAATTTTTACCTATTAAACTGACTATGTATGTAAATTATTCTCACATTATTTTAATTTGACTTGAAAGCTGCCTGCCTTGACAGATCTGGGACCTGGCCAGTGGAAAACTGAAACTCTCTCTGACTGGACACATCAGCACGGTGCGTGGTGTGGCGGTCAGCAACCGCAGTCCTTACCTGTTCTCCTGCGGAGAAGACAAGCAGGTCAAATGTTGGGATCTGGAGTACAACAAGGTATACTTTCCAACAAGGGAATTATTGGTTTATGTTATTAAAAAAAGTTTATTTAGTGGCTCCATACTGTAATGATTTACACATTCACCTGTGAAAGTCCTTTAGGAGGTGACACAGATCTCTTTTGGGTTGCATCTGGCATAAAACCTTTGCCCGATCAAACAGGCACAGCCCTGGTAAATAAAGGTGCAGCTGAAACTAGTTAACTAGCTTCTGTTGTGGTTTGTTTTCTTTCTTTCTACTTGTAGTATTGTGCATGTTTCTTGACTATATTGGTTTATATTTTAGGTAATCAGGCACTATCACGGACACCTCAGCGCAGTGTATGATCTGGATCTTCATCCAACCATCGACGTGCTCGTGACATGCAGCAGAGATGCCACAGCGAGGGTAAGCGCTTACTCTGTGTTCTGTGTTGAATGAGTGGATGAAATTGATGGAATGACTTAAACCCATCAGTTTAGGTAGTACAGTACAGTACTACCTAGTAAGAAATGTACCAGTCATACAGTGGCCTCCCCAGCGCTCAGACCTCAACATTATTGAAGCAGTGTGGCATAATCTTCACAGAGGAGAGAACCAAAGGCAGCGAACATCCAAAGAAGAGCTTTGAATGTCCTCCACAAAGCCTGGACAACTATTCCTGAAGACTTAAAATTACAAGAAAGCTTGTCTAAAAGAGAGAAGAGAAAAAATGAGGGGTGGCTCAACCCCTTTGCACAGTACTATATATTGCATCTGTTACGCTACACTCTTGCGCTAAACAGCTGTGTTCAAATGTCATGTGCACGGCTGTGCAAACTAACTGCTTGTCCTCCCTGTCCATGCAGGTGTGGGACATCAGGACGAAGGCAAACGTGCACACACTGGCCGGTCACACAAACACTGTGGCCACAGTGAGATGTCAGGCAGCAGAACCACAAATTATCACAGGTACAAATGTTTTCCAAATCGCTCACAACAGCAGTAAAAATCCCTCAGTAAGACAGACTTTATAGTGGTTTCTCTTCACTCTTGTCCTTAATGGGTGATCGCTTGGTGCAGGGAGCCACGATTCAACCATCAGGCTGTGGGATCTGATTGCTGGGAAAACCAGAGCAACTCTTACAAACCACAAGAAGTCTGTGCGAACTCTGGTCTTGCACCCCAGACAGTAAGTGGTGTTTTATGAGGTAGCGTTGGTTGGAGTGGAGGAAACACACCATCCAGACTCTTAAAAAAAAAAAATGCTTTTTAAAAAATTGGTTTGTTAAACTTTACAGTTGTTATAAATATATTGTTTTTACAGAAGCCCTTTTGACATGAGGCGGGTACACGCAGGTTTTACTAATTGCATCAACTGAGTTTTCCTATTAGTTGTAAGCCTAATTAATGTGATTAGTAACAGCCTCGGTTACCTATGTCATGCCAAATCCTGTAATTTAAAAAAAAAAAATTTGATTGATAATGAAGATAAAATTAATATTTGAGTCATGATTTAGGATTGCAGGAGCACATTTGTTTATAACTTTAATTACAAGAACTAATTAAGAGTTAATGTTCTTAAGAGATTGATGTCATATTTGTTGCTTTGCAGATATACTTTTGCCTCTGGATCTGCTGATAACATCAAGCAGTGGATGTTCCCAGATGGAAACTTCATCCAGAACCTGTCGGGCCACAACGCCATCATCAACACTCTGGCTGTTAACTCTGATGGCGTGTTGGTGTCTGGAGGTAATAAAAAGCTCCTGTGCTGTCTTTAACTATCTGCCTTTTTTTTGTTTGTTTGTTTGTATTATTTTTATTGAGGCTAATGTTGACCTCATTATACACAGCCGACAATGGAACTATCCACATGTGGGACTGGAGGACCGGATACAATTTCCAGCGTATCCACGCCGCTGTGCAGCCCGGGTCTCTGGACAGCGAGTCGGGAATCTTTGCTTGCATGTTCGACCACTCTGAAAGCCGACTGATCACCGCAGAGGCTGACAAGACCATTAAAGTTTACAAAGAGGATGACACCGCTGTACGTTGGACTGTTACACTCAACTTGTATTTCTGTGCTGATTTTTATGCAGCAGGAAGTAAAATAAATAACAACCACTGTTTTCTTTCCTGCAGACAGAAGAAAGCCACCCAGTCAACTGGAAACCAGAAATCCTCAAGAGAAAAAGATTCTAAAGATTTTTTACTTGTTTTTCTTGTCACAGTAACAGTGGTGAATTTTATTTCCATCAACTTTTGTTTGCTCGTGCTTTTTCCATCAGGCAAACTTCACTTTAAGTCATTCAGCTTTGACAAGAGCTTCCTCTTTATTCTAGAAACCATTTGCAGTTCTCGTTGTATGATGTTAGTCCGATAAAGCCGCCATTTTGGACTTCCAGGAGTGTTTGTTCTTGATGATGACGGCTCTCCAGTAGCTCTGATCCGACTCGTTCACCTTCAGAAGGACAGGCTTCAGAGTGGACCTGCTCCCTTCTCGTGTCAAACCCTTCAAAGGAAAGGTGTTTGGAAATTTGAGCCAAGAAAGAAAAACTTGTATTGTTTCAGCAGAATTGCCGGTTGTACAGACATGGAAAGTTTATTATGCTCCATTTGAATAAAGACCACATTTTTCACATGCCTGCGTTTGTTCAGTAGAGATGGGTTTTGTGTACTCACCGAGATCTGTGGGTGGAGATGTTCTTGTAGTACTTACAGCCGCCACCCTTGATCTCCTTCCATAACTTTGGTCTCCACAGGACTCGCTGAGCTCAGCTGTGGTTCTCCTTTCAGCAGCTGTCTGGATGATCTGCTCGCCTGTGAAGTCAAGCTGAAACAGCAGAAATGTTAGATCAATCTGAAGTGGCTGCCACTTCGTAATTATGTGGCTGACTATCAGTAGGCTTGGGAAATTAAAGGCCTAGTAATGCTTAATATGTATTCATGCTTTGTGCAACAGGATTATTCTATGAATAATTTTCCATATTTTTCTCCCAGTTAACAGTAATTGAATTGCTTTCATTAAAGCGAGTTTTTACCAGATAACCTTTCTATTGAGGGGGATTTATTATTCCTGTTGTGCAACGATGTTCAAGTAAGATTTTTATTAAAAAGTAGATCGGCTAAGGAAACGGTGGCAAATCTCTGGCATCAGCTAAATGTCTTCACTTCGAGAATAGCCGCTCATCGTTCCTTTCTCTTTTTGGGACCATCCTCTGTAAACTCTGGAGATGGTTGTGTGGGGAAATCCCAGTAGACCAGCCTGTCTGACACTAGAAAACATGCTACATTGGAAGTCTCTTAAATCACATTTCCTCCTCATTTTGATGTTCAGTTTGAACTTCAGCAGGTTGATGCCTGCTGGCATGTAACTGGCTGGTTTGGATTAATCATTTAAAGATGTGTACCTAATAAAGTGAGCGTGAGTATATATTTCAGGCATGCTGGAGAAGAATTTGAAACAGGATTTTAGTTATCATCTATTAAAGCCAAAGGGGGAAAATTGAGAAGAACCGCTTCCATAAAGTAATTGTTTTTCTAAGTATTTATATCCTTGAGGATCCTCAGTCAAATGGTCAATATTGCTGTCAGTAAGAGTAATTTGGTTGAATTGTTAGGCAAATGGTATTTTTTGTTAATGTCTCCATGGCTACCTGCATGCAGAGCTTAGAGAGAGAATGACAGAAGGCCCGGCCGGGTTTCTTCTTCAGACGGCCTTGTCTTGGCTCTGGCTGCTCCTCCACCTCCTTCAGAGGTTCTTCAGTCATCAGTAGATGGCCCTCATTATACACCATCTCCTCTTCAAAAGACCTGAGACACATGTCAAAGTGCTCTCCATCCTCCTCTGCACTTCTGGAAGACAACAGCATTGATGATTGAGAGTTTGAACGCTACAGTTAGGGGCACTTGTGATCTCTATAACCTCTAGAATATATTTAATTTAGCCAAGATATTTGTTTCAAAGACAACATGAAATGGTGACATTGTTCCAGGAAATTCAAGGACATATGTGTACTGAAGGAAGACACTTTCTAACAAATGGACAAACAATCCTGCTAAAATTTTAGGTTTAAAAACACGTCCTCCTCCTCACCTGAAGGCCACCAGCAGCAGGCCTGCAGTGATCACTCCCAGCCACTCATTGGCCTCCCAGTTTTTGTGAGCATCACCGTGCCGGTGATGCTCACAAAAACTGGGAGGTCTTTGTGCTCCCACAAAGACCTCCCAGAAGCTCCCAGATCATCACCTGGGAGGTGATGATCTCCCGTGTGTCGACATAGTTGAGTTCCTTCTTGCAGCTGCGCGATGCCTGGTAAGCCGGAGTCATAAACGGACAAATTACAACAGCCTCCTCCACTTCTGCAGCCATGCTAGAAACACATACAGCTTTAATACGCACAGCACTTGGCACAATGGAGCCCATCAGAAACGAGAACAGATGAAACATGTGTTATCCACGTCACTTTGCACTCACGCATCGTTGATGTTCACCCCTCCCTCGATGTCCATCCACACCGTCAGGTATGGTCGTACATCTTCTTCACAAGAGGCTGAGCATCCCACTGGTAGGAGAGTATAATATGTGAGGGCATGTTTAGTTTTGTTTAGTTTTTTTTTGTTTTTTTTTTCATTTCCACTTAGATTTATCAGAAAGAAAAAAATCCTTCGGAGTTTATGCGCGTTTTTCTGAGTTACTGAGCAAATTAACCCAGACAATGAGAGACTGTAGCTATGCTGCGTGTTTACTGTGGTCAAATTACGCCTGCTGCGTGGTTGCACCAGGCCGTGATGGCAACTACGAGCTGCAGGACAAATGAGAGGTCAGCAGTGACAATAAACTGTAAGACCAGCATTTCCCAGCCATTCCTACCTTTATTATTTATATTGAACACAGATGTTAATTTTAGATTATCATTTTAATTTTGACTTACAACAGACAGACTGGACTCTGTTATAAAGAAATGAGAAGAAATATTAAATATTTTTTTCTAATAGCTTTACAATCTTTTTACAATTTACATTTATTCGGAAATCTTTGTATATTAGTATCAGCTGCTAACTTCAGAGCTTAGATCAGCAACAAAAACTGCAGTCATATCGTTATTATCAGGGTGGTTTCGTTCATCAGGTGTTAGTTTTATGCTTCTGTTTTGAAAGAAAAAAGTGTCTTGTTTGTAAAGTGTCAACTGTAAAATTTAACTCAAAATTAGATATCTAATAATGGAGGTTTATATATGTGTTTTTTCTCTCCCTTGATTACTGCAAGCTCCCATGCAGTAATCATCTTTTATACATTTCCGAGCTCTTGCTTTCTTTATCCTCCTGAGAACTGAGGAAATAAATTTCCTATTGAACTTCTGAATTGCCCATAATAAAGTGAAGGTATTTGTTAACAATGTATAGTTTCTCCTTTTTACCAGCAGAGTGAGCCACCCTAACACTTATATGCTCCTCTGCCTAGACGGGAATACCTTATTAAACCACTTCACCACAAAGGGGCCTTTTAGGACACTGTTTTGGCTCACCTGGTGTGATATCTTAATTTATCCCACTTTCCACCTCACTTCTGCTACAGTTCAGCTAGACTAGGACACGTGTAAGCAAATGGCACGGAAGGTAATCTCTCAGCCTAATTAAATCTTAAGCAATCAGGGCCACAGATGGAGCCGATCAGCGTGGGACGCGCCTCCTGCCAGGAGGAGTGTTCACTGCGCACAGTTTGTGCCAGTCAGAGGTGTCGAGTTATGTGAAGGAGCCAAAGGGGGATTTGCACTGTGCCATGGATGACATTCTTATGTCCAGTATCACGCAACGAGCTACTGATATACGGTGAAGGAGAATGCCCGCTCGCTGCCGCCCTGCGCGCAAAAACGCGTTCACCTGGTTTGGTTTGGAAAAGTGCGCTCAAACGTGAGAACAAAACGGAGGACTTGGACTCGGAAATATGGTGCGCGACATCGACCTCCACAAACCGAAAGCTCAAACTCACGCGTAAAGGAGGAATGGGGTGCAAGGATGCCTCAGCTTCGCTCCTTCAGACGCTCGTCCTGTCCCTGCTGTACGCCCAGTCGCTGGGACAGGTCTTCAACCTCACGCTGTCTGTTAAAGAGGGTCTTCCGGCTAGAACTATCGTTGGAGATCTGGGAGCGGGACTAAGCAGGCCGAGCACTGGGTTTTTCATCTCAGAAAGCAGAGACTCGTATGTTTTCAGAGACTTGGAAATAGACGCGGACACAGGCATCATCTCCACAGCTGTGGTCCTGGACAGAGAGAGCAGGGATAAGTATGAATTTGTGGCAGCCACTCTCACAGGTGAGATGATAAAAGTGACAATAGAGGTGAAAGATGTGAACGACCATTCTCCCGTGTTCCCCTCGGAGGAGGTTGAGCTGGAAATATCAGAACTGAGCCCACCAGGGAGTCGGTTTCAGATTGAAGGTGCTAAAGACCAGGATGAGGGCGAGTTTGGTACTCAGGGATACAGGATCACAGAGAGTGAGATGAGTGACTTATTCCACCTGGATTATAGGAGTGGATCTGAGAAGCACCTCAGCCTGGATCTAGTTCTTAACAGTAAGCTAGACAGAGAAGTCCAGGACTTGTACACACTGACAATCGAGGCCTTTGATGGGGGGATCCCAGCCAGGTCTGGGACTCTTCAGGTGAACGTCCATGTCCTGGATGAGAATGACAACCCGCCTGTGTTCAACCGGACTGAATATCACACCTCAGTGCGTGAGGATGCTCCAATCATGTCTGCTGTGTGTCAGGTGCAGGCTACTGACTATGACCTGGGTGACAATGGCAGACTCACGTATGAGATCAACAGGAGGCAAAGTGACCCAAATGAGGTTTTCTCCATCAATGAAACCACCGGGGTGGTCTATCTCAACAAGCCACTTGATTTTGAGACTCAGGCTTTTCATGAGTTGATCATCAGTGCGAGAGATAACGGAGCTCAGCCTGAGTACAGCAGCACTTTTGTGGGTGTCAGAGTGCTTAACATCAATGATAACAGCCCCACTATAAGTGTGCTGTTTCTCAGCGACACAGGAGATGCAGTGGTGTCTGAGTCAGCAGCAGTCGGGGACTACGTAGCCCGGATTTCAGTGTCGGACCCTGACCTCGAGGAGGAGAGGATCGCTGTCACGCTCGAGGGAGGTGATGGGAAGTTCACCCTAAAGCAAACAGATGATTTTCTGTATGCACTGTGTGTTAACTCTGAGTTGGACAGGGAGGAGAAGGATTTGTATGAGCTGAAGGTGCAGGCATCAGATTTTGGCAACCCTCCCCTGAGCAGTGAGACGGTCTTCCTCCTGAAGGTGTCGGACATGAATGACTGTTACCCAGTCTTTGAGAAGGATTCGTATCTCATAAGTATTTCTGAAGATGCTCCTCAGGGGAGTTCCCTCATCCAGTTTCACACTCGAGACGCAGATGAGGGTGCAAACTCAGAGGTCAGATACTCCATTCTGAAGTCCAACCAGGACAGCCTGATCGACATCGACCCGGAGTCAGGACTGGTCATCACAGCTGCAGCTTTGGACAGAGAGACGCAGATGGAAATACGGTTCCTGGTGGTGGCAGTGGATGGAGGAGAACCAGCTCTGTTATCCACAGCGACAGTCACGGTGCTCGTGGAAGACGTCAACGACAACGAGCCAGTGTTCGAGCAGCAGCTGTACAATGTGTCCATACTAGAGCAGAGTGATGTTGGAAGCTGCTTTTTACAAGTATGTTGGAGGATATTCAGCATCATTTTTGTGACTTATCTAAAAGAACAACACATTATTGTTTCTGAATGGTTCTAATTACATTTTCAATCCAAGGAGGATCCACAAGATTATAATAATAATAGGCAGCGAATCAGGAAGTAGGCAGAAAAGCTTATTAACAAGGCAACATATAATTTGAGGAGCTGACACTTATTAACTGACTCAGGTCATGTTGGTAGATAAGTCTAAATGATTCCAATAATTAAAATGAAACATCCTATAAGACTGATGGGATGGGTGCTCATATGAAATCGCATGCATGTTTTCTTTACAAAAACATATCCACACACAGACCAGAGGAGTGCTTCACTTGATTTAGCACTCATCTCAGCTAAATATCAGCTAACATGAAAAAACAATAACTGTGTAGTTTCTGAAGGATTCACAGTAAATATCCAGCATCTTGTGCTCTTTAGCTGCGTCTGTCTTACGTCTTATAAGACAAAAGTAGCCTTCAGTCTGTTCGCACAAAGGCATCAGTGTTCCTCCTAAAGATGCTCAACATGCACCCTTTCCAGCTCAGCTCTGTGGCTTTAGTATGACAGATGTGCTGCCTGGTACCACACTCCAGCAGGCTGGCACAAAGTGTGTCCCATCACAAAGGAACATTTATTTGACGGCAAACATGAGATTTGATGATTAAATAAGGACTGAAAATAAAATATAATAACGTCAGGGTGAATTTTAGGTGTTTAGTATTTGAGTTATGCTTTAGCTACAACACTTCAGAATACTGAAGATGTCATCTTAAATAAATGTGAGAACTAGCATGTGCAGAAGTAACGGGAATAACCGGGAAGTCATTTATAAGGAACCCTCCTCCTCTGTCACAATGTTTTGCAAACGCAGCACATGCGCTTTATTCTAAGAAGCAAGCTGCAAAAAACTGATTGGGTTTGCGTGACTGTCCAGACCTTGACCCGTGTCTTTAAACTTCCTTTGATCAGAGTTCACAAACTGGGAGGTGATATCATCTTTATGATTGTAAAATGAGCGCTCTATCTGTGAAACATGTCTGCAGTCACGGTCACAGGCAGACATGAAAGGAGCTGCGTAGGATATAAGGCGTGTTTTTACTCTGATCTTTCTACTGCAAGGATGATCCTCGCCCTTTGATTGTGGTGATTTTTTTTAATGCTTTTATTATGTTGACTTTCACTGTCAAAGGAAGACATGTATTATGATTCATAGTACAAAGCTTCATCTAAAAACTGGCAGTTACAATAAGATCAATTATAATATAGCAAAATGAATCCGCCCATAGGAGAAAAAAAAACCTTTATAATGGAATGTATTCCAAATTCAACAAAGCAAAATAAAACAATAAAAATATAATTACTAAATATAATACAGAAATAAATACAACATTTATCACATGACATTAAAGTGGCTCATTCTGTCAGGCTGATAATATCGTTGATAATATCGTTACTTTATTTAGTCTAAGAATTTCTTTTATGCACTTATGTGCACAAAAGCTTACTAAGATGGGATACAAGAATTCAAACACATCTTCACTCACGGTTAGAAAAGCACGAAAGAATTCATGTCAAAGTGCATGAACCACAAAGAATGTCTAGTGTGTACTTTGATTCAAGAACAATATATTCGTTAATGCAGTTAATAATTAATAATGATTAGTGAATTATTGGCAATGTCATTTTATAGTGAACCCTATCGTTCTCTGGCCGTGACGAATGCCTGCGACTCTTAAATGTCGTAATCATTCAGTCATCATTAACTAAGGAGAAGTTCATCCTCGCTTCATCATCTTTATATAAGTTCAGATAAAATAGTTTTGAGTTATAATAATGGTCTTGTAATTATTTTCATTTTCAACGAGAAGTTTCAAAAGCCAACCTTAAATAAAAATCCAATAATGTTTGGATTTTTATTTCACAAAAACAATGTTAAATGGGTCATAGCAATAATAATAATAATAATAAATTTTATCATTACTAAAAGTCAGTTCACCTAAACCAAGCAATGTACCTGTGGACATTTTCCAAAATTATATGTCTTAATTCTTTATATTTTTATTGAACCTGTTACATTTATTTTCTTTGTTTTTAGCATTACAGCCCATTCCATTAACGTGTAACGGTAGCGGGTACCTGTTAAAGCTG
Source organism: Pelvicachromis taeniatus (assembly GCA_015108175.1). Taxonomy (NCBI): domain Eukaryota; kingdom Metazoa; phylum Chordata; class Actinopteri; order Cichliformes; family Cichlidae; genus Pelvicachromis; species Pelvicachromis taeniatus. The sequence goes on along the minus strand of VURO01030774.1, from coordinate 27,892 downwards.
GGAAGAAAATAATCTGAGATAATCATAATTACACCATATGTAAATACAGCACATATAGCACATTAAAGATCCTGTAATTCAAGACCTTCCTGATTGCTCATGATAGGTTTTTAAATTAATTATTTAGTGTTTTTTTTTTACATATGATCTTAGATATGAATATATGAGTTTTACTGTAAATTGTTGCCAGTTATTCTGCAGCACTGGTTTTAACTGAAGTTCTCTTTTGTGTTAAAGATTTAAGATGTTTTCATTTTTGCACTTCCTGTTTAATGCCTGCATTTCTCTTCTCTTTAGGTCGCTGCTACAGATGCAGACAGCCCTGAGTTTGGGACGCTGCTCTACTCTCTGTCTGATGGCTTCGACAAACAGGCCACACATCCCCTCTTCAGAATAAACCCACACACTGGAGAGCTGTGCGTCTCTCAGGATATTGACCGAGATACGGGACAGACGGTCCACGACATCCTGATCAAGGCTGAGGATCCAGTGAGTGGGCATTCAAATAAATAACAGACACACACATATGTAACAGTGGATTTGATTAAAAAACAAAAATCTAACTCTAAAATTGTGTTCCTAAATTCTGGGTCCTAATAAAACTCTGTCTCTCAGGGAGGCCTGAGTGCTCAAACCTACGTGCACATTGAGATCGAGGACTTGAACGACAATGCTCCAGTGTTCAGCCCTGAAGAGTACACGGTGAGCATCAGCAGCCACGCGCAGCCTGGCACAGAAATCGTCAGCGTTATCGCCACTGACCGAGATTCTGGCAGGTTTGGCCAGGTTACCTACAACCTCCTTCCTGGCGACATGTCCACTTTGTTTGCGCTGGATAAACAAACAGGTAGGCATGAAAAGATGTGGGAATACTTTCTGTTACAGTCTGAAACATAAGTGTGTGGACACAATTTCCACTAAACCAATTGTTGCTTTTCCAGTATGGAAAAAAAAAAAAAGCTTTGTTTAAGTTTCAGTCTTGGTAAAGGATAGTATTTTGGAGGTTTTAAACATCTGACTTCTCAAGCTTGATTTGTCACATTGATCCAATCAGTAGTCTTTAAGTAAACCGTGTGACTGGCAGGCTCCATTATTCAGGGATAAACGGCTACTTACTTTGTGTAAGTCCCCATGAAATGATTGCCAGTGTCACAGCTCAGCAGGGGTGGTGCAGAAAGCCCCAAAAGCCTTAGATCCCCAGGTGGCTGAGGGTAAGACAAGATTTGTGCTCAGCCAAAATTTAACACCATGAAATGGATAAATTGTAGGAAAAGAAAACCTTAATTTGATGTTTTGGAAGCAGAGAGGAACTGGGGGGAATGTTTATTTTTTTTATGTCATATTTTTCTTGTGTAGGAATGCTCCTCCTGACCTCCACTCTGACACATCTGGGCACAGCTAATGTAAAGCTCTTGATAACAGCACAGGACGGCGGAGGCTCGATCTCAGCCATACCTGCAGAGGTCACGATCAATGTTTTACGCAGTGCTCAGGTTCCAGCCGTGTTCCAGAGGTCACGCTACACTTTCACAGTGCCTGAGGACGCTCCACCGGGGACACCTGTGGGGACAGTGCAGGCCATCAACCCAACAGGTAAACATGCATTATCAGAAGTTAAATAACTAAAACCCAGAAACAACATTTTGTTGAGTTACTGTGGAGGAAACAACATCCACCATATGGACAAAAGCACTGGGGTCACCTACAGGAGCTGCTCAGACATGGAAACCATGCCATGAAGCTCCTGGTCCTCAGTTCTTGTGCTGATGTTAATGTCAGAGGAGGTTTAGAGCTCTGCATTCACTGAGTCGACAGAGTGTGGAGGATTTTTACGTGCCTCAGCACTCGTCAGCCTCGCTCTGTAACTTTACCTGCTCTGCCACTTCTTGCTTGTGAGGCGGACGGTCCTATATGCTTCCATTTTTCTGTAATTCCACTAATAAGGGATCAGGGAATCACTAGAAGGGAAGAAATCCCACAAACTGACTTGTTGCATTATTGAAGTACCATGCTCAAATTCATCGAGCCATTCTAGCACCATGACTACGTGCTTGATTTTATACTCTAATGGGACTGAAACAGCTGAGTTCAACGATTAAGAGGTGTGGCCCAATACCTTTGTACATATAGTGTAAGTAAACGATCAGAATCACTCCCTCAAAAAAAAAAACATGAGTTTTAAAACTGAAAAAACACCTTCAAATCCTATTTGAAAATCTTTCCTTTGACTTGATAATGCCCTTAAGAAAGAACATGAGTTAAAAGTAGATTTTAGATGAAAGCAGTTCAGAAAAAAGTGAAGAAAGTCGTCCTGTTTAAACATTAGCTGAATAACTATGATATGAATAGAGTGCTTTTAGTGTATTGGAACATTTGATAAGAGTCTCTATTCTTTATACTTTCCAAACTTAAAAGTGTTCTTGCATAACAAAGCTATAATAAAAGGTTCAAGCTAGTCCTGCTCTAATGTCCTGCTGTAATCACATGCTGCTAAAGGTTTGGTGTAAGTTGGACTCTGAGTTTTATTTTCGCCTACAGTTCAAAGAAATTCAGGTCAGGCGGTTTGTAAACTTTCTGAACTGTATGGTAAGATAAGCTAAACAAGCAAAGCTAACATCTGTATCTTGAAATATATTTTTTAAAAAGCCATACAGCTGATTATTTTGAGGTGGATTAGTGCAGGTACTGACGTTATCATACTTCGTAGGTCTCTTGAAGCATAATAACTGGATTTAGACACATTCAGAGTAGGTGGCTGTTACACAAAGGCATTAATATCCCGACAGATGATTGTGACAGAAACAGTTGAGCGATAAACGTTGTTGCTTAAATCTCCTTTCAGACATGAAGAAGCTAAAGTTTAATCTTTAATCCCTTTGAGTCTTACGAACACATGACAGATAATAAAGAGTAGCTGTACAGTGTACTGCATCTACATCAGAAGCAATCCTGTTATTGATCTACATGCCCTGGTCTTTTCCACATAAATACATTTTATAAATGCATTTATTGGGCGCTTTCTGTTAAATATAACAGCAGGTTATGGTGGGCAACAATTTAAATAATAGGAGAGTGGATATCATTTATGATTTTATTCTCGTTGTCATAAGAAAACCTCTGTGTAGATGGTTTTCAAAGAGTAAAGGGACTCAAAATGATCTGCTCATAGTCTTGTTATTCCACCTTCAACAGCTAAACACCTCTACAACACTAGACAGTCATTTGAGGCTGTCTAATCACTTGAGAGATTAACACTTCGACTTAAAGCAGAAACAGCAGAATTGGGGCTGTTTGACAGGGGTCGAGCACCATTAAGCTCTCTGCTTGTTTCAGGAGTTTTTAGTTTACAGTCGAAGTACAACAAACACTTGCAGGGGATTAATGGGATCTTCTGGCCTGTGCTTTAATTACTTAAAGTGTGTGTGTGTGTGTGTGTGTGTGTGTGTGTGTGTGTGTGTGTGTGTGTGTGTGTGTGTGTGTGTGTGTGTGTGTGTGTGTGTGTGTGTGTGTGTGCGCGCATTGGGAACAATAAATAAGTGTCAGTGGT
>VURO01030774.1:11219-21434 GCA_015108175.1 Pelvicachromis taeniatus | reverse complement strand
TCTCTATTTTCCTCCATCACATACAGTTTTTTTTTTTTTTTTTAACATGATGCGTTTTCATTAAAAAAAGCACAACAGTGATGAAAAAAATCTATATTTTTTTACATTTAACAATGCATACCATTTCTGAGATTCTTTACCTTTTGCTATGAACAAAATAAACCTTTTGGGACACGATCATCTGAGCCCCCCCCCAAAATCCTTGCATTTTCTATTTGTTTTTCTCTTGAGTCTTGCTCTTAGAAATATTAAATTAATGTAAGAAATCACTATTGAATATGTTATTTTTGACTCAAGTAAGGATACCAGATTTATGTTTACAAAGGAAAATTGTACACTTAATTAAACTAAAAACATGAGTTTTGGAAGAAAACCTGACGAGATCAAAGTTTAAAAATATTTCCCCCGGTTTCAGTGAGTAAAAATCTATAAGAAACAGTCAACAAACAAATCCAATGCAGTTTTTTGTTTGCAGACCTGTGCTATTAGTGAGCCCTCCGTTCGCGTTTCTTTTCGTCTACTTTAGAGGACAATGATCTGGGGCTCTTTGAGATTGACAGCAAAACTGGAGATATCAGAACAACAGAGCTCTTCAACCAAGATGCAAAACCGTACTACACTCTGAAAGTGACTGCCAAGGACGGCGGCGTCATCTCGCAGGAGGACACTGCAGTCATTCATGTACAGGTACGGGCTGTCCTCCACTGTTCCTGCTACATGGACAGGAACGATTAGGGCCATACCTTTTTGAATATTGACATATTATCTGTTATTTTGCTTCTTAACACCCCTGGGGTGTTTGTATCAATCAGTATGTGATTGCAGTACAACTCTTCAGCTTTAATTCAAGAGATTTTACAAAAATACTGCATTAACTGTTTTGGAAGTTTACTCTCATTTTTATACAGTACAGTATTTTATTGCTCACTCTCTGTATCTTTTCATGCTAACTTTAAATTTATAACTGTACAGGGTAAAGCTGGGTTTGGACCTGTGCTTTTTTCCACCAATATTTCAAATGGAGGGAAAAAGGTAATTATAGCAAACTAAAACTTTGTCCCATTTTTGTATTTTTCAGATTCATGGATTAGAAGATCTGTATGGCCGCGCCAACCACCCAATTGTGAGACGCTTTTTTGTGCGGGAGGACACGGAGTCTGGAACTGTTATTGGCTCTGCGCGTGTTTCAGATAAAGGGAGATTTCACTATTCCATCACTGAGGGGGACGGGAGCGTTCACTTTGGGATCGACAGCTCCTTCGGAGACATATACATCAACCAGCCGCTGGATTACGAGGCAGCCGTGCAGTACTTCCTCATGGTTCGTGCTGAGGACGCCAGCCTCATTCCTATCGTGAACGTGTCTGTTCTGATCTGTGTGATAGTGGAGGATGTGAACGACCACACGCCCTGGTTCCCTGATAAACTGGTGATGTTTGGTCTGAGGGAGGACACTGCAGTCGGATCGCTGGCGTTTGCTTTTCATGCCAGAGACGCCGATGGGACCTTTCCAAACAGCGCCCTCCGCTATGAGCTCACCTTTGACCCTGAAGTCAGCGGGTCATCATCACGCCTCCCCTTTCAGATCGACCCTTACACGGGGAGTCTGACTGTAGCAGCACCTTTAGATCGTGAGAGCACCCCCAGCTTTGCATTCAGTGTAACAGCCACAGATCAGACGAAGGAGAAGAATGAGCGTAAACAGACTTCGGTGACGGCTCAGCTCTTCCTGCTGGATGTGAACGATAACCGGCCGGTGTTCGTATCAGCGGACACAGCTCGGGTGATGGAGGACGCAGAGGTGGGGAGTCTGCTGCATCATTTTGTGGCCATAGATGGAGATCAAGGTGAAAATGGGATCGTTTCCTTCTCTATTATTTCTGGAAACAAGAAAGGCTTGTTCACACTGGAGGAGAAGACAGGTATTTGTGATTTTTGCACAGTGGAAAGATTTGTTCTAAATAAGATTTTACCTAAAAAAAATAATCTCATCAGACACACCAGATGAATATGAGACATATGAACATCACAGTAAATTAAAACATCAAACATTTAACTTTTAAATGTAAAAATTAATTATTCTGTCTTTATTTCCTTCCTTCTTTTTCAGGCCTCTTACTTCTCACTGCCCCGCTGGATTATGAGACGCAACGTTTCCACCGTCTGACCGTCCGTGCCCTGGACCAAGGCCTGCCCTCACTCTCCTCCACCCAGACTCTGACAGTGGAGGTCGGGGATGTGAATGATCAGGCTCCTGTGTTTAGTCAGACCATTTACACCGCCTCTGTGGCAGAGAACAGAGACCCTGGAGAACCAGTGATCAGGGTCTCTGCCACTGATGAGGATTCAGGTAATAATTAATATCAGCTATTTGATTGGTGATAAGTCAGAGGTTATACCATCAAATAATGGCTGAAATGGGACAAATATACTGAAGTAGTGTAAATGTAATTTTGTCTAATACAGTTACTAATTTTCCAAATGAACATATAATTTAACAGCATTTAAATTTTGCTTGAAATAGTCCTGATATTAAAGTGGAGAGGGCAGTATACCTCTGAGGTACCTAGATGGCAGCACTAGCATGTGTTCATGAAGCCTAAAACCATAAACCCACAAACCATGAAAAGATGAAAGCATCAAAATAAAGTCGGAGCCAAATTGCAAAAGTGCAGCATTTCCTGGCAAGACAAAGTACAACAGTCCATGTTTATTACTTTTTTTTTAAGTCCTATACCATGTGCCATAATGCAGCTCAGCTTCCTTGTTGAACTTCGGCTCTGCTGTTTGTTCACTCCATTAACAGTTTAATTGAAACCACACCCTGCCCTTTTCCTCATATGCTGTTCGGTTGGTCTGTTTCACATGCTCTGCTCATTGTACGTCCCACCAAATCTCATTCACCCGACTGTTTAATCATATTCTCAAATCTACACATCAGCTCTGTTTATTTTAACACATTGCGCACGGGGCCTTCTACATCCCGTTTCGTCTCCTCATTGTTGACAGTAGGATCCTTTTTAAATACTAGAGATGGAGGGCATGCGGCAGGGGGACCAGCACAGGAGGGGTTTCAATGTGAACTAACATTCTTGGGGGTGAGAATTGTCCAAGAACAGCAAGCAGACAGCTCCTCTGGGAAATCTGAAAGGTCCTCTCTCATGATGATTTCCATAATCCAAGCCATCTGTGCCAATAGGCACTGTGTGTTCTCATCCATCTCCTCAAATCGCCTCGTCTGGCAGCCCGGCCTGCTCTCCCACCAGTCTTATTTGATTATCATTTGTGCTGCTTTTTTCCCTGCAAACTCTCACCAGAGATGACCATTGTTTTGTGTCGCTGATGATCTATGTATGTAGTTTTCCATATGCTGGAGTCAATCACAGGAGAAGTGCAATATGAACGAGTGTGACAGCTAAACTTCTGAGCATTCTGGATTTCACTTTGTTAAGCAAGAGTTGAGATTCTGGGATTGTTTTTTTGTTTTTTGTAATCTAAAGAGTAACTGTGCTTGCTGTCTTTGTGTTCAAAAGAAGAGTTTAATTATTTACAACGAGGTTTGATGGTAAGATTTGATCATTGCGCCTGGGAATCCTTTTGCTGAAACTTAAATGTTTTGATCAAAGCGTATGGAACACTTTTGTTTGTTAGTACTCAGAGTGGAAATTATTTTTGGTTGTTTATGCACAAGAGACAAAAGTGACACGGTTTACGCCAAAAGAGTTATGAAAAAGACATCTGACAGAGTTTTGTAGTTTTGACACCTACCAAGCAAACCAAGTTAACAGAAATGTAAACTAAAACAGTGAATCAACCAAAGCTAAGCAAAAGAACTCTAGTAATCAAATTATATAAAACGTCATAGAAATGTGTGAATAGACCATAATTTCATAAACATGCAATTGCATGCAAATGTTGTTTTAGACATCCATAATCTCGTTAGAGAACCCAATTGTTTTGTCTCACCAGTATTAAGTGTTAAAGCTATTTATATGTAACTGAAATTGGAAGTGTTTTTTTAAATGGAGAAACTGGCATGTATCGTTTGTAGGGGAGCATGTCTGTAATGTAAATCGCTTGATTTCTGTAATTATACACCATCATCTGACATATAATCATCTTAGTTGTTGTTTTTTCTATTAACCTTAATTTTTCTTTTTGTTTTGAGGTCTGTGACAGCATTTACATTTGCCTCCTGTGTTCATTTCCTCAGAGGAGAACGCCGTGGTGTGGTACAGTCTGCTGCCGGGTCCCGGCTATGAGCTCTTCAGCATCAACCCATACACCGGCCTGATTACCACCACCTCCTACCTGGACAGAGAGCAGCAGCAGCATTTTACTCTCAGAGGTAGGACACATAAGCAAACATCTGTTAGTCCTGAGCAATAACATTTGAAGTTCCCCACAATGAAAGCCAGAAATAGAGCACGTATCTCTCAACAAAAATAACCACATAAACACGCTTTCTTCTGAAGTAGTCTTCAGGAATAGTTCTCTAGGCTTCATGAAGGACATTTAAAGCTCTTTGTTGGGTGTTGGCTGCGTTTTGTTCTGTTCTCTGTCAAGATGACACCACACTGTAATGTTGAGGTCCGGGCTCTGGGGAAGCCAGTCCAAGACCGATGGTGTTTAATTGTGTGTTTTTCTATGCAGGTATGCTTTTACTGCATTGGCAGTCTGTTTGGAATCATGGTCAAGCTTAAAACTGAAGCTGCTGGCAATCAGATACTTTTCAGATAGAGTTGCATAGTTGAACAAAATCTGTCGGTACATTTCTACATCCATAATTCCATCAATTTTGACAAGATCCCCAACACCACTGGTTGAAATGTAGCTGCAGACAATGACTGAGGCTCCACAGTGTTTTGCAGATGGCTGTAGGCACTCACTGTTGGATCTCTGTTCTGACTTCCTCCCCGTATATTGAGATGCTTTGAACCAAAGATTTCAAATTCATTTTCATATCATGCCATAAGACATGTTGCTGCTGATTTTCATTCTAGTTCTTGTGTAACTTGGGATGCTTCGACCATTTCTCCAGTTTCCATGGTTTAAGAATTGCTTCTTGAAAGCCACTAAGAGCATATCTGATGAAGTTTTAGTGAACAGTCGATGGATCACCTGAAGGCACAGATACATCTCTGGTGCTTTGTCTGGTCTTTGCTGGATTTTTTCCTATTTGTTAAGGACATGACTTTTAGATACTGTTCATCTCCTATAGATAGTTTCTGACTTTTGCCATTTCTTCTTTTTTTCCTCCTCTTATTCAGTTTCCTCAATTTTCTTTAGGAACATGGTGCACACTATGCTGAGATTTGCCAAGTTTTCAGCCAATAGGTCTTTGAGTATCACCTTGTTGGTGCAAAAATACATTGCTATTCCTGTCAAATGTGTTATGTTTGGTATTTTTTTGTGGATTTAACTAAGGATGGGTTGTGTTTTTGTGACAGGGTGCTAGAAGCAAAGGAAAAATGAAACTGAAAATGGGTGAAAAAAGCAGCCAATGTTCAGCAAAAGACTTACCTGGAGAATTATTGTTCAAGACACAAAATATAAAGAAATTCGGGGTGGCTCAAGACTTTTGCATAGTACTTAAAGTCAGTGCAAATTTCTGTAACTGTTCAATTACAGTTTGTCAGGCAGAAGATGCAATCTGCTGATGAGGTAGTCTGCATGGAGGTGATGTTTGTGTCGACCTGCTCTGTTATTGCATCACTAATGACTATGATCAAGATGTCTTGAGGAAAACTGGTTTTAAAGACATCCCAACTAATGGGACAACAGCTATATAAACACAGAAATTTGATTCCTTTCATATTACAACTTTGCTTGTTTAGCCTCACACTTACATCAATAACTGGGTGAGAGGCTCCATCTGAAGGGTTATACAAATAATTTTCATTCTGTACCTTCTCCTTTGTCACACTTCACGGGCAAAGCCATAAAGAATTTAAGGTCGACCTACTCCGTTAAGGCAACGTTATTCAGCAGATTGATTTATGTTAAGGAAACAGAAGACTTTTAAAGGGCTGAGGTACAGTATATCTAACCCCGTCTGACTGCACCGCTACGCCCGTCTGTCTTTTCAAGAGTTTGCGTTTGCTCTCACATGGGTGTGTGCAGCAATTAAATCCAACAGATTCACCAGCGTTTGGTGATTAAAAATGCTTTCAGATGTTTTACCATAATATTTGTACAGTTGCCAGTATGATTAAAAATAAAGTCCCAATAATTAAATATAATAACAGGAAGGCCTGAATATTTCGAAGCCATGCCAAAATCTCACAGGGCTTATTGGGAAACACTGAAATATGTTTTCTCTGGCTGTAAATGAATTGGAAGGAAATAAAAAAAAGTTCTTGTCAGCATGTGTTAAAAGCTTTGTCTCATTACTTTCTGTTGACTGATTTGTTTTTTAAGTTTTTGGAGTTTTTACTGCTATTAAACATCCAATCTGGCCACACAGTGTCCGGACACAGAGCCAATAATCGCCTCATTGCTGTGTTGTAAGAATTTTCAGTAAAATTGTTGCATATAATTTGTACAGTATGTCTTTTTTAAAAATATACTGTAGGATTGAATGAGTTATTAAAATAACAGCGTGTGGCTGTTTGGTGCTATTGGGATGCTATTTAAAAAATGCCAAAGAAAAATAGAAAAAAGGATCTAAAGAATGCTAGCAGTATTAGGTGCCTGTTGTTTACAACATCAGTACTTATTGTAAATGGTGTGGGTTTCAAGCATTTGAATATTTCAATAAAGAAAAAAACTGGTAAGTAAGCGTTGGTGTTGTTTCCTTTCTGTTCTTATCTCCAGTCCAGGCTCGTGACAGCAGCGCACGGCCGCTTTCGAGTACGACGACGGTAATGTGCTCTGTGCTGGATGACAACGACAACCCCCCAGAGTTCATGCAATCATCCTTCCGCATCAGCCTCCCGGAAAACCTTCCTCCTGGGGTCATCCACACCGCCCAGGCCTCTGATCCAGATCATGGAGAAAATGGCACCATTCACTACTCCATACTTGGTAAGAACCTTGTTCTATATTTCATGCAACTTGAAACTTTTTACCTGTAGTTCATACTGTTATTCAAGTTCTACAGAATGGGTCATTATAAGGAGCTCACTGAATTCAAGGCTGGTACTGTAATGATGCCATCGTTGCAACTCCCAGAAAGTGGCAGCTCAGGTAAAGTTACAGAGCAGGCTAGTCGAGTGCTGATGCAGCTCCTGTAAGTGTGTAAAGTGTGGGTGGTCCAGTATTTTAGAGCATATAATTTATTTAAGAGTTAAAGACTTGCACAAATTGTCTGTAGTGAGGAGACAAGCACAACTTATCTAATGAGCTATATAGGTAATTATGTGTATGTAATTTTTCTCCATGGAGAGATTGTTAGCAGCATACGTTTGGTCTGATCTTCAAAAAAACACTAAGCAAGCACAATTCAAAATTGAAGAATGTCTGACTGCTTGCTTTCAAGACATCAAAAGTTATTTTTCTAAGTGCATGGTCGAGCCGAGTGGCCAAAGGTAAAGTGGAATTATCCTTTATTTCCTTTCCACTGATGCCATCTCTGATTGTCTCCAGGTGAGGACTACAGAGGTCGGTTCATCATCAACAGTCACAGCGGAGCCATTAGCACCACACAAGTCCTTGACCGGGAGGAAACGCAGAATTACACACTCACCATCCAGGCCCGTGACTATGGCCCCACCCCACTCAGCTCCTTCACTCAGCTCCATCTGGTGCTGCTGGACCAGAACGATAACATCCCCTCCTTTATCCGCAAGAGCTATCATGCCTCCATCAGCGAGGGCCTCCCCGCAGGGGCTGAGGTCCTGCGTGTAAGTGCTTTGGATCCCGACGAAGGATCTAACGGGGACGTGACCTACACCCTGACAGATGATAACAGCCAAGGGGCCTTTTTAATCGACGCCTTCACAGGAGCGATCCGCACCACCAGGTCTCTGGACCGAGAGAGCAGAGCTCAGTACAGCCTCAGAGCTGTCGCTACCGATGGCTGCACTCAGGGACCGCTGAGCTCTTTGGTGTCGGTCACCATACAGGTGGAGGACGTGAATGACAACATGCCGGTCTGTGAGCAGACCCCCTTCAACGCATGGGTTTCCATGAGGATGCTGCCAAACCAGATAGTTACCACAGTGGCAGCAACAGATGGGGATCAGGGTGAAAATGGGACAATACATTATGCATTATCAGATGATGAGAATCTGTTTGACATCAACACCGAGACGGGAGAGATTTCGCTGAGAAGACGAGTGAGAGCGGGTTTCTCTGGGAGGAAGCTGCAAGTTGTCGTTTCAGACAGAGGACATCCTGCTCTGACCTCTACCTGCCTGGTTTTTATCCATCTGAAGGGAGAACATGAAGGACTGCAGTTCACAAGCAAAGTGTACAACGCCAGTGTCAAGGAGAACAGCAGAGCTGGTACGTGTTATCACCTCTGTTCCTCTTGTTTTCACTGATACCACTGGAAACCTAATTTTTTCCATCTTTGTCTTTCTAAAGGCACTTGGATTGCAAAGGTGGAGGCCAACGACCAAAGCAGCAGCAGACAAAGAATAACATACACCATATTTAGTGGCAACGAGAACCAGGTTTTCTCTATTAACCGTCACACAGGTAATTAACATGTTAGTTTCTAAAAGCAACTTTTTAACCAACTTTTTAACGTCTAATTCCACCATTTAGATCTGTTAGTTTTTATTTTGTATTATCCCTAAATTACCCGTTTGCAAAAAAAAACCAGTCAGCTTTTCTGGTCCTTCTGTGTTTTTTTTAATACGTGAGTATTTCAAAACCATGTATGATTTTATCACATTTTCCCCCAAATTCCTTCTTTTGACTCATGTCTACATAAAGTAACCATGCAGACAAACCAACTCAAATACACAATCTCATACTGATGTTGGACTGAAAATTCACCACAAAAACTTGAACCTAAAAGTACTTCTGTCGACACCTTTGTTGTCAGATTAAAAGTTGTGTTTTACTTTCCACTACTTTACCATGACTTTTCTATTATGTGGTGAAAAGAGGCCAAAGAGGAAAAGGCCCTGATCAAAGAAGGGCGTGAAGTAAAATGTCAATTAAAATCATGATTTCTATGATTTGTATTTTTAAAAATAAACTTAACTGGCTCGATATTAACTGAGCTGTACTTCCTTTTGAGTGCAGCTTTTACCGATATGTTACCCTCTTATTTAGGTGAAATCCGAGTGCAGAAAGATAACTCTCTGGACTTTGAGGTGAGCCGCAACATCCAGCTGGTGGTGCTGGCTGACAGTGGGCTGCAGACAGCTCACTGCAGGGTCTCCATCACCCTGGAGGACATCAATGACAACGCACCACAGTTTGAACACAGCAGCTACAGAACAGCTGTCTGGGAGGGCCAAGTGCACAATACCTACATTATGCAGGTAAACCTTTGCTATTAAAGCCCTCTTTGATGTGAGATGCGTGAAGTGATCCCTGTAATACTGACCACTTCTCATATTTTGAACAGGTCTTTGCCTCCGATGCTGACAGCGGTATGAACGGGCAGATTGAATACTCCATTCTCTCCGGTAACCTTAATGGAGCTTTCATTTTGGACTCTGTACGAGGCATCCTTGCAACCAATGTTTTACTGGACCGCGAGATCACTCCATCATACAAGTATGCTCAAACCGCTCAATAAAAAATATTAAGTAAACCTTTATTGCACACATAAAGTTGATCAACTACAGTGGCATGTTTCTTCTACTTCACTTCTTTGTAAATGTAAAAGCATTTTAACTGGGATAACACAACAATTATTTTTGTGGCATTTTAGTCCTGGTGAAAAGAAGATACACCATCTTTCATTTCTAAGCTTTCACATATCAGAGTATAATAAAAAATAATCTGATCCTTAGCAGGTCTTAAGATTGGATAAATACAACCTCAGATGATTCACAAAACGAGACATATCGCACCCACTCTGCCTCCTGAGCTGCAAGACTTCTGGAACAATGTCTGCTGGACAGATGAGATCAAATGTCTTGTTAGGTGAAAACCAACATGCTCGACTGTTTGAGCATATTAGCACAAACAGTCGAGCATGGTGGTGGAGGGGTGATGATTTGTGCTTGTTTTGCAGTCACAGGACCTGGGCACCTCGCAGTCAGATACATGTATACTGAGTAATCTAGACTCATATATGAGGCCATCTGC
>VURO01030774.1:0-10527 GCA_015108175.1 Pelvicachromis taeniatus | reverse complement strand
GGGTTTGTTTTTTTTACCAAGTATTGATTTGTCTCTCTTAGAAGAAGGGGACAAGACATCTTTATTTTTCTGAATTAGCCACCCATGGAGCCTGTAGTTATAACTGAGAGTAAAAGCAGAAAGGAATGAGAGTGACTAACTCTAACTCCAGATTAAAAAAAAAACATCCTTACAAGACAAAAAAAGGTTGAAATAAAAAAAGATTATATCTTTGTGATTATGGGTGTAACCAAGAAACTCTGCAATACTCTGAATCAACAGACCTGCTCAGATAAAATGGATTTAAGAATTTGACTAAAACTCAGTTGTGTTATTTGCTAATTTTCTACCTATCTATATTACAGGCTGGTTCTACAGGCAGCAGACAGGGGGAATCCTCCACTGAGCAGCACTGCCACCGTTAGGGTCCAAGTGGTAGACGTCAATGACAACAGCCCTGCCATTCCCCCATGGAGCCTGTAGTTATAACTGAAAGTAAGCCGAACTCCTGTTAATGTCCTTCCCTTTGAATGGCAGAATCTCTTCAGTACATCAGCACTTACAGTTTTTTGTAGGACAAGATTTAAATCCAAGTTCATTGTAGTTAAAACTACAATCTACTATTCTCTGCCTAGATCTGCCAGCAGGTTACATGGTGACCCAGGTGACTGCAAATGATGTTGACCTGAGCTCGACAATCACCTACAGCTTCTCAGACAACAGCAGCACCAATATTCCCTTTGCTATCGACCGCTATACTGGCGTCATTACCCTGACTCGAGCCCTGGACTATGAGGAGCAGACAGAGTACACTCTGACAGTCTGGGCGTCTGACTCGATTCACCAGACCAACGGAGAGGTTAAAGTTCAAGTGCTTGATGTCAATGACAACGCTCCAGTGTTCACCCAGGATTCCTACCAGGTGCAGATACAAGATTTTTCAGTCAGATGATTGAAAGCATTCAAAATCTTAATTATGCCCCTCTTTATATACACACACACTGATTAAAGTTTGGATTGGATCATGTTTCTAAAAACTCCAAAATAGGGTATTGATCTAGGTGGAGCTCTTCCTCCCTCTTTTTTCTGTTAGTCAGTAAAATTATGCAAAAAAGCGCGTGGCTTAATTGAATGAAAGTTAGAAAAGGAGGTGGAATTTGTAAATATTTAAAAACCCAATACATTTTTGAGTAGATCCAGAAAACTTTCTGCAGATGTGACTTGTTCTTTGTCTTTCCCTTGGAGGTGGAGTTGTCAGAGCTGGTCTCAGCAGACACGTTTGTCATGTCGGTGACAGCTACCGACAGAGATTCTGAACTCAATGGCAAGATCAGCTACAGACTGCTTTCATCTCCGCTGCAAGGCTTTTACATCCAGCCAGAGGATGGTAAGGAACTGTACAGCCCATGAAAAGGGGAAATAGCTCCCATACATGATGTATGAACACCGAGAGCCAAAGATTACTGTATACTATATGCACACATGTATATGGCACATACAGTATCTACATATACCAGAGTTACTATTACTTCATACTCTACTGATATCAAAAGTTATGATTGTCTGATGGTCTGATTTCTATATCCAGGAGTTGCTCTCTACATTGAAGGTCACTTTTCTTGCACAGTTAAAGTCGTGCATGCCGTAACCAACGGCACACAGAAAACCTGATTGGGAGCAGCTCAGGATTCAGCAGGAAATGATACTTAGACTTTTTCTTCTGCCAGTAGCATTTTAGCAATCTGGAAATATATTTTTGAACTCTTGTGTTAATGAGGTTTTTGGACAAGAGAGAAAAAAAGCCCATTTAGAAGAGTGAGATAGAGTGCTTTGGATGAGCCATGCCTGTGTTATTATCTCCCTTTTAAGAATCCCTAAACCCAAGAAAGAAGATAAATCCTACATAGCTGAAACCAACCCAGCTCCCCTCAGTTCTGGCCAGTTCTCTTTCACTCAAGAGTAATTTATGGGCTTTTACCAGGTTTGAACCCCAAATTTAATATCAGAGAAATGCATTTGCCCTGTTTTGTGGTGAGAAGTACTAATGGAAATTTGCAGCAATGTTGCAGAGTATGGTGTTTTCTATGGTACGTTGTGTCTCTGTTAGAGTAGAGCCTCAGAGTGAATGCAACCATCCTGTAGAAAACCTTAAGTGACACTGAAGTGGAATAATAAATTGGATGAACAGACACTTTGTTGCAATTCACCAAGAAAATTGCCCTTCCAGTCAGCACTTGGAAATAATGTTGCAATGCTGTGTCTAATGACGACAGCAGTTTTGATTTAAGCCTTAATAAATTGTTAGATTGTTACAATACACTGACCTTAAGAGAAGCAAATCTTTCAGCTGTATCTTTCTTAACCTCCTAAGACCCAAACTCGTTCATGGCATGCATTTTTAATTTCTCTTTGATATTTGGGCTGATTGGGACCTGATGAATGTAAAAACAAAGAATTACCAGATTTTTGTTTCTGAGAAAAATGAGAGTCACATATGAGGACATTCCTTTTACATTTCGATCAAACAGTGGCAGTATAATGTCCTCGTAAGAGGATATCAGGCCCTTGTAGAGCAAAATGTTGTATTTTGGTTTAAACAACCCAAAATGTGAAGTCCATATATGTGGACGCCCAGGTCCTAGGAGGTTAAACCAAGGTCAGGTCTTTGAATTCAGTAAAGTGACCATATAACCAGGAATTTATTTGCATTTGGTGCATCCCCTTTAAGTTGTTGATATATTATTCCAGCATGACCTAACAATGTTCAAAAAGAACTTCTTTTCGTCAGGATTGTTTGCCTTTCTTGCCTGTCTCCGAGTGCTTCGTAAAATTTCCAGTGTACATCGGGATCACTATTCAGATGCATTAACCGTATTAATTCATCTTCACAAAGAAAAATGGAGCATCTGGCTAAAGAGCGAAGTGCTGCTCCTCCTGGGTCAGGTCCATTCAGTGAAAATGACCCAAAAAACCCTTGAAAGTTCCCATCAATATGTTGCGCTGTGAATGTTTCTTCCACGGCAGAGTCATTATCTCTAGTCTTTGTTTTCTTGTATACACATTTCGGTCGCTACCATAAGCTGAGAGAAGAACAGTTTGTTTAGAAATCATTATGGGTGCTTTACAGATTACACCGCCCTGCAGATTTGTATTCTTGATTTAGCTATTTCTTTATCTGTGATGAAGTTTTCTGTCCGTCAGGCTTGGTGTATTGATCTTCTGATTACTTTTCGTCTAACAGATCATGCTTTATGCAAATATTCTATTTTTATCCTCCCAAGAGGAGGGGGTATGTAATCAGTACATACCAAAAACAGTTCAAACTCGTGGTCACGCTAAAGTCAGTAAAATTTAATTTTACCCACAATTTTTTATGGATCGTTGCATAACAGAGAGCTGCGAGCTGCGGGAGAGTGCTGTGCAACATACTTTTTAGGTTTTCAATATAACGCCCTATGATGTCACAAAGACACCATAACAGGCTGATGTCGTCATATTGTAATGAAAGCAGGCTGACGTCAGGATGTTGTAATAAAAACATCAAAGTTTAAGTTTAGCCCCTGGCCTTCAGTGGAGTTGCACTCTCAGAGTGCTCTTGTTTCACTATGTTCTGTTGTCAAAATATCAGATTATTTCCAGATTTGGTTATCATGAAAACACTACAGTTTTTACATGTGGTTTCAGACATTCGGATCCACATCATTGTGAATTTTATCTTTTTTCCCACGCTTGCCAAGATCTATATTAAAACTCATTATTAGCTGCAGTAATTTATTTCTGTCATAGACAATAACAGCTGGGAAGACTGCAGGCTAATCCAAACCAAAACCAAAGCATTAGGCTATTAGCAACTATAAACTTAGAGTTTAGTAATATTAGACATTTATTGTGATAAAGTTATATCCCCTTCTTGAACAACAAGGATAGTCATGTATTAATTATTACTTTTTGGAAGAATATTCACTGTTATGTAAATAAAGCCTTTAAGCTTTATGTTATTTAGGCTTTATTTTGAGCCTATGATTATATGCTAACAGTCCTGTTCATGACTGTTACTGCCATAAGTAGCAGTCATGAACAACTTTTACATTACACATTAAAATGTTAGAACCATTATCAATACAAAAATATCAACTGGAAGTCCTTTTAAAGAAACTCATTAACTCATGGGAATATATTTTATTTTGCAGGATCTATTTTTACAAACAAGCCCTTAAAGGCCATCACAAACAGCAACCTGATCCATCTTCTGGTTGAAGCAAGAGATGGAGGAGATCCTGTGCACTCCACTGTCACCTCCATAGACGTGCTGATTTTGGACACCAACGACCACGAACCTTTGTTTTACCAGGACATATACACGCTCACCGTCCCGGAGGACACGCCTATTGACACTACCCTGCTGACTCTTTCTGCAGAGGACCAAGACTGGAGCCCTGAAAATACCCATTTGGACTATGCCATCACCAGGGGAAATGAGGAGAAACGATTCTGTCTGGAAGTCAAAATGATTCAGTTTGAGAATCAGATTAAAAATGTTGGGAAGCTTGTTCTTTGCAGCGCTTTAGACCGTGAAACTACTGAGAGCTATGCACTAACAGTGAGTGTCTCTGATCGAGGAATACCTCCACTGAATAGCTCTACTGTCGTCATGGTGACTGTAACAGACTGCAATGACAATGCCCCTGTGTTTTCCAGCACAGAGTACCATGCACAAGTAAGTGAAAACAGCCAGTTAGGTACCAAACTGGTCCAGGTCAGTGCCCACGATCCCGACTTCGGAACCAATGGCTTGGTGCAGTATGATATAATTTCTGGGAACAGCAAAGGTCACCTTAAGCTTGATCCTCAGTCTGGCCTCTTAGTAGTCAACAACTCTCTCGACTATGAGAAAGACTCAAAATACATCCTCACTATCAGAGCTTTTGATGGTGGCAAATCATCTGAAAACCATAAAGTAGCATTTACAATTGTCTTCATCACAGTTTTGGATGAGAATGACAATACCCCATATTTCATGTTTCCTACAGTTAACTGTTCTGTGCTGGAGAACCTCCCTGCATTTAGCCACGTATGTTCTGTCCACGCTGTTGACAATGACTTAGGCCCTTATGGGCAGCTCACCTACTCTATTATGTCCTCCTGCTTCATGAACTATGGCAGTGGTAACCCCGAGAGGAAGGAGGCCTTTGCTATCGATCCCCTGACAGGTGACATTCACACCAGACAAACCTTTGACTATGAACGTGAAAGTGAGTACTGTTTTATAGTGGAAGCTAGAGATAAAGGTGACAAAGCTGCTACAGTAAGAGTCCAAGTGAATATCAAGGGAGTGGATGAATTTAGTCCAGTCTTTACCCAAAAGCAGTATCACTTTCTGTTGCCTGAAAACGTCAAGCCTGGTGATGCAGTCGGTTACGTGATGGCAATGGACCATGATGGAGGTGTGGACGGGGTGGTGGAGTACTCACTTGTGAATTCATCACCTTTTTTCTCCATTAACAGAACAATTGGGGCTATCTTTGTCTCTGGGCCTGTGTATCGTAGGGCAGGCAGCCATGCCAGTGGGGACATGGTAGAACTGGTTGTTTCTGCAGCTAGTCCCAGATTAGGCTCCAGGACTACAACCTGCCTGGTTTTTGTCAATATCTCTAGTTCAGCTGAAGCACTAACTGGAGTCCCCCTGGATACTCATATGCTTAGTTTGACTGTTTCATTAATCATGTTTCTCTGTCTCGTTATCATTTTTGTGAGCTTGGTTCTCAGATGTAAGATCAAAGAAGCAGCCATCAGAAAGGCTGTTGCCGTTGCTGCGCACTTGAACCGTGGCACAAGCTCGCTCACGAGATCTAATAACCAAACACAAAGTTCCATGTCTTTGCATGACATCACACGCCCAAGCATCATGGTGACTAAAATGGACATCTCAAACCCATACAATCCATCAGACTCGAGTGGCCGAGGTTCAGCGGAAGGCGAGACAGCTGAGGACCAGGAGATCAAGTGGATCAACGAGTACCCCTGCCGTAAAAGAAACGAATCTGCTCACAAGTCCACAGAGATCCCAGACTCTGCCTTACCAGGAGATAATACCTCTTGCAGTTCTATCGATGTAGAACCAGAGCACATTTTATCAGTCAATAAATGTTTAGTCTCAGGGATAGCCAGCACAGAAAGTCTCCACCACTTCAAAGAGGAGGGAGGAGGCGAGGGACTACTTCCTGGAATACTCAGGATGAGAGATTTAAAGGAGAACATGAGGATGAAAGGGTTTGCCCCCCTTTCTGAAGCCCAGGCCTCTACAGATTCTCTCTCCTCATTGGTGTTTCTAGATGAGGAGTTGCAAGGTAGCTACTGCTGGGACTACCTTTTGGACTGGGAACCTCGTTTCCAGACTCTGGCTTCCGTGTTTACTGATATTGGGATGCTCCCTGATGAGGAACTTCAAGGTGGCCATGAGGACTTAGCAGCAGAATCGAGTTGTCTCATGTACCCACCACCTCTTATAACAGGAGTAGCACAGCCGGGCATAAGGACTGTTCCTCCACGAAAGCCAGGGCGTGTGCCAAGCCTCGGCAGACGACCCTCTTACCGGAAATATGCTTATTCCCCCTTAGCTAGGAACACTGGACTTACCCCTTCAGCTATGACACCTAACTTCTCCCCATCACTATCTTCACTCACTATTAGGACCCCCAGTGCCTCGCCAGTTGTCTCAGACACTGGAGTTGGGGGGATCAGACTTGAATCAGGACCCCTCACTGCAAGCCTTTTAGAGGCAGAAATACAGGTATAGACATAAACTTTAAGTGGCATCGCTTCCATTTGCGATTCACCTTTTGAAGATTTATTTGGAGACACTGCACAGTTTGGTTGTGATTTTACTGATATTCACATTTATTCCTGGTTTCACTTTCATAATAGCCCCATTGTCCACTTAAGGGGGTGATAGAAAGCAATAATATCCTATTGAAGTTATTGTAGTGGTTTGCATTCTGGGCAACATCATCACTCACTTCAGTAATAATAGTAAATTAATATCTGGAAAACTCGGAACTGAAGCCTGTCTTGCATTATATTCTTGTTATGTACACATCTGAAAAAGAGCAGATGTTCTAGTCAGCAATTAATTACCGAATGTTTTATTGTAAACATGTATATGAGCAGAAAATGAAACACTTTATTATTGCAGTTGGTTGCAGCTTCTAAATGGAAACTTTTTCATGGTTGATTTAACTTTAATAACCAAAGAAAGGCAATATTTTTCTGTGGTTAGCTATGTTAGCTGCTTCCTGGAATAATAAAAAATTGTATTTTGAATCCAGGCCTTTTTTCCTCCCTTTTTCATATAATCTCTCAATAAATCCCATTGAGAAACAGAATGAATCTTATTCCTTCAATCTAAAGGCTTCATTTAACATTACTTTAATACTTTTAAAGCTAAAAGAAAGGCTAGGCGAGTGCAGCTATCTCTCAAAACCAAAATACAGTTCAGGAGTTTTTCACTGATACAGAGTTTGTACACATGTAAAGCAGACGATTATACTGTTTCTGCTCTCTTTTCATAAACCAGTTCCAGATTTTTGTAATTTTCTCATGATATATATTCATGATTGTTTCTGTGTGTGCTGTCTATAAACTATGGCCACCCTGTTAATAAACAGCACTTTATGTATAATTGCCAGAGAAATGTATAATCTAAATATTAAAACATTTGTAAGTAAATCATTTGTAATAAAAAAAGTTTGTCTTGTTTTCTTTTTGTTTTTTGTGTTGTTTTTTTGCCATGTTGTGCTACTGATTTTCTTTTGGGTCATTTGATTTGCATGTGTATGTATTTCCTTATTCCCAGAGACAAGTTGTCTTTTTCTCCTCGCTGTAACTGAGAATCAGTGAAATGAACTACTAAATAAAGACAGTATTCATGTGGTGGGGCAATAATAAAACAGCTCAGGAAGTCTACCGCCAATAAAGGAATAATCTTCAAATGCATTTTTGCAACAAATACATTGAACTTTTAAAATATGTTTTCCCAGGATGTTGGATTTTACGCTTCAGGTTTTCTTTCCAGAATCTGTTTTTTCACAAGGTCAACCTCAATATTTTGCATTTGAACAGTAACAAGAGTTTAAATTCTTTGATGAAACACTTTACATAAGGAAAATGTGATAAAGGTTTCAAAACTATGTCAAAACGTGTGTTAGTGCACAGCACTATCACAGATTCTGTTCTTATTCTTCAAATTTATGATGCTGATTTAAACATTTACATCATGTATACGTGCATTTTATAGACCAACGCTATAATATATGTACACTCTCCAGCCACTTTGTTAGGTACACCTGTTAAACAGTTTGTTAATGCAAATATGTGTCTATCAGCCAATTGAAGGGCAGCAAATCAGTCCACTTAGGCATGTAGAGATGGTCAAGATGACCTGCTAAATTTCAAACCGAGCATCTGAATGCTGATTTAAGTTACTTTGAAGATGTCAAGGTCCATCACCAATTGGTGCCAGAAAGGACGGTCCTTTAGTATTTAAATAACTGTTGATTTGTCCACACAAGCATCTCCAGGGTTTACAAATATATAGCGGCAGCAAATCAAAGCTCAAAACATCAGAATCTGATTTCTACCTAATACTTACGATGTATTATAAATTAACTTTAATAATGATTTATTGTTGTTATGTTTCCCCTTTTGTTTCAAGTTTCAGAGACCTTACATTTCTCCTTTCTTGTTTAAAATGATCTGAAAGTGGTTCAACGTGGCTCCACTTGGTCTGCTGTTAATCCAAGTGTGCTGCCTTTGGGCAAAATATGAGCCAAGGAAGCTGAAGAGCTAAAGTCTTTATCAGATAGTTTCACAGAAGATAATAAACAGTCGAGCCTTGAACTATACTGGCCAAGTGTGCCCTGCATGTAGCCACTGAGAAATGTATAAGTATTTATTGACTTAGTCATTCTCTCTACTGCACGTCGCAGGGCTTTGACAAGCTTTCCACTCTTCTGTATTTGTGATTTCAGTGGGTCTTTGGCCTCAGGACCATGGTGATGAAAGATATCTCTCACTATATCAGGTGATCTGGCAAAGCAAGCTTGTGTGTCTCAGCACATATCTCAGCAATCCCTGCAGCCAATGTTAAGAGTTATTCAGTGGCTCTTTATAAAACGCTGCCCATCACTCAGCTCAGTCAGGTATGAGTAAATTTACAAAGAAGGGTCAAGAAGTTTCAACCACACTAAGATGCTTCACTACTTACACAAAAGAAAGAGAGGTTTGTGAATAATGTTGAACACATGCTTGGGAAATTTTAACATTTAAATCATCGGCATGACCAGATTGTTCAGATTGTTTATCCACCATGTGCTAAAATATTACATAAATGTTTATGTGGACACAGGGTGACCACATCCCAACAAAGTAAATGTGACTATTTGTGTGTTACAATGTGGGGGCATCTTGCTGAAAAGGCAATCTAAAAATCAGAAATATCTCATAAACTGCAGGCTATAAGTTTGGCATCCAGCACGCGAAAGACAAATCTACTCGTTTTAACTCACTCGCTAAAGCATTCCAATAAGCGTACGCCAACGTCTATTTTTATCATGTTATCTGCTATTATTGTTATCTA
Source organism: Pelvicachromis taeniatus (assembly GCA_015108175.1). Classification (NCBI taxonomy): domain Eukaryota; kingdom Metazoa; phylum Chordata; class Actinopteri; order Cichliformes; family Cichlidae; genus Pelvicachromis; species Pelvicachromis taeniatus. The sequence continues at coordinate 914 of VURO01030774.1, read as the reverse complement.
GTCTCTGTGCGCTCTGGTAACACTCTTTGAGTTTCGTTAGGCTTACATTGCTACAACGCTTTTTTGCGCCATACATTTCATGTGATACTCGGCATGTAAATGGACTGGTTCTTATATAGCACCTTTCTACTCTATATGAGCACTCAAGGCACTCAAACAACTTTCCTCATTCACACGTTCATACAAGCATTTTTTTCTAATTAAGTACTTTCCATCTAACGATGGATAGAGAGCAACTTGGGGTTAGTATCTTGCAAGAATTTATAAAATGTAGAAAATGGGACATCGACTCACTGAACTGAAGGCCTGAAAGTCAGATAGATTCTGATGCAGTGATAGTCTCATTCTGTTTTCACTTCAAAGGCCAGACTGACTCTGTGAAATAACCTATTGTTTTATGTTTGATAGGAGACTTTGTTATACCATAACCCATAGAAGCTGAAGTAGCAGTTAGGCAGGCAAGTAAGTCAGCTTTTGACATGTTAATTGAAGACTTGCTATAGGCTGATTTAAGAGCCATATGTTTTACAGCCATTAGATTCTTCGTGAGTTCTTCCTGCTGTGCGTCATTAAGCGCAGAACTAGATCTATTTGAAAATTCCAACGATTCGGCCATTGAGAGGTCTGGAAACGAAGGAAGTCTGTTTTAAACAAAGCGAGAGCCACAGCTGCCTCTAAAACCTCCTCCTCTCTTCTACTCCAAAACCACTTCAGACACTTTTCTTATGTACACATCTGAGCTCACTCCTTCACAACAAACATTTAGCACATCTTGAAGTATAGTCACTGAGAGCAGCAATAAACAGTTTTGCCTTCAAAGAGCCGATCGGCTTGTCCTGTCACACCATTTGACACATTTTGAACGGTGGATGTTTAGGTCTTGGGATCCAGGAGCATAGCTCCCTGAACAACGG
>VURO01030767.1:5886-22925 GCA_015108175.1 Pelvicachromis taeniatus | reverse complement strand
TGTTTCTGAGAAAAATGAGAGTCACATATGAGGACATTCTTTTAAAATTTTGATCAAACAGTGGCAGTGTAATGGGAAAGGGAGCTAAAGTGGCTTGTTTCAGTCAAAAGATAAGACTGCACATAAATGAGGATTATTTGGAACTAAGTCGTGCAAAGCATATACATATCAGGATGTGTGTGCGGGGGGCAGCAGGGAATATAACAGGTCTTGATGCATGCTCACTCATTCAGGTAAGTAAATCCCAAAAAGTTGATTCTGTTCATCTGGACGTAACGTTTTTAGTGAGAGAAACGTTTCCCCAACCTTATAAACAGGACATTTGCACAATGACTGAAACTAGCACCACTGAGGGAACAATGGGCTGATCGATAAGTCATCCCCACAGACACAGCGGCCAGGGAAGCAGAAGAACATCACATCAAGAAGGCGCTGACTAAATGTGGTTATCCCAGCTATTTGTCAAAGCTGGGAAGGCACCTAAAGAAAGTTCCAGCCGATCGAGGAGAGAAGGACACATGCCAGGAGGATTGCGAAGGATTTATTCATCGGGGAAACCAAACAACTTCTGGTTGAGCAGAAGGCACAACTAGGAGAGCTACCTCAGGCCAGGACTCTGCAGTCTATTCACACCTACAGGCCAGTGGACACGCTTTCAATGATGAGGATGTCCACATCCTGGACAGGGAGGAACGCTGGTTTGAGTTGGGAGTCAAGGAGGCCACGTGAAAGGGGAAAGACCATGAGGAGGGGGCCTAAGGGTACATCTGTCACCATCTTACAATACTGTGATTGCAGCCATTCCCCAACTCTCTGTGAATGGTACTCATGGCCATTGATCAGTGGACCTTGATCAGTGGACCTTGATCAGTGGACCTTGATCAGTGGTTGTTCATCAATGGTCGTGAGAATTTGCATATTAATGATCAAGGAACTGACCTCCCAGCCCATTGTTCCTTCAGTGGTGCTAGTGTCAGTCATTGTGTAAATGAACTGATAATAAAGTTGGAAACCTGCAGTCAGCTGAGACTGAACAAGTCGCCTGGATGAGTGACGAAACGTTTCTCCCACTGAAAACGTCCAGATGAACACGATCGACTTTTTGGGAGCATAGCAGGTCCGCTTTGAAAGGGCATAATTCAAGCCTACCCAAAAAAAGTGATTCTTTCTGTGATTTGACCTTTTAATTATTTAGTGTTGTGTGTCTTATTGAATTGTGCTAAAGTCAGACTTTCTCTCTTAGAACGTGGCTTTTTATCTGATTTAGCTTTCAAATATAGTTTTGATATTTATTCCTTTATGTTTGAAGGTGATGATGTGGTCATTGAAGAGTGGTGTACCGGTGAGTGCCACAGCACCAGTATTGTCTCTACAGTTGTAGTGTCTGATATAACTTATTTCTTTCTTCATCTTTCCTTAGTGGTACAAAAACAAAAGAAACAAAAGATTTTCCCGTAATGATTGTTACAGCCTGTGTCTAGCAGGGTGCAAGATTACAGCAAATTTTACAGCCGATAAAATTTCGGGGACACTGCAAATGATTTCCCTGCATGGATGCATACGCAAATGCAACTGTATTGTCTATTGTCCCAGTCTCCTTTCCTGTAATCCTAACATGAAGGCCAGCTTCCTTTTTCCTGCACAAATCCATGAGTTTTAGGACATTCTGCACTCTCCATGGCACACAGCTGGTGGTTCTGCATGTTCTCTGTAGTAATATATTCAACCACATGGTCCAGTATGAATGGATAAGACAATAATCCCTTAACAATTATAGTCATATAGTCAAATAGTCATTATACAATTCTACTGCCACCATAATTGTCCCAAGACAAAAGACAAATTAAACACTTTTCACAACCTCTTCCAACATGGTTTGTGGAAGGGAAACTATTATCAGCTGGCTTGTGGTCTTAACTGATCGGTGGCATCGCTTCATAAGCACTTTATGATCAGTGAGGCTGTCACTGAACCCACCCACGTTTTGTTTGTTTGTTTTTGAAATACAGTCTACTTTTAATGCTAACATAAATCATCACTCTTCCGACCGCACGTGAAAGCAGCAGTGCTGAGTTCACGCCCCTGGATGAAACCCCTCCTTCCTCTGTCAATATGTGGAGCGGAGCAGTATGTGGCATTACGGTGCAGTAAGTGTGTGCTGCACGAGCCGCGGAGCTTTCTGGATGTACGATTCAAACTGAGGTGGAGCTCAACATTTTTGGATATCGGCTGTTTTCTTCTTTTTAAAAAAACATATTTTAAGGTAATTTTTTTTTTTAAAAACCGGTTTGGGTTCGTGTTCCAGTGACAAGATAAGACAAAAAGATTCGTTTTGAATGACAGAAATGATTGAATTCATCTTCTTCGTCTTTGGTGCAAAATGTAGACTAGTTATTGGGCAACTTTTGCGCAGCGATTTTATCAGTTTAAAGAGTGTGTGGTGTGTCTCACTGATAACTTAGATATATTTAAGAAACGAGGTTATTAAATGTCAGAAAATAGCAGCGCGCTAAGGTTAATACAAACCTCTCAGCTGTTCATTAGCCAGTTAGAATCACGTACCACACAAACTAGTCAAACGGTGCCTAAAGGGCGACGTGAGCAGACCAGTACAGATTTGTGCTATAATACCGGAGATATATACACTTTAGCTTTAACTACAGCTTTTTTGTACGAGTGACAATATTATTAATAATATAAAATCACTGTAAAAATCACCTCAAAACAAAATGTTACAGCTCGTGGCTGACAGAATAAGAATTTAACTCTTTTTTCAACGTGTTCATATTCCAGAATTATATGAAATGAAGTCATTAAATTCACTGATATATAATTGAGTCGCCTTATTGTTTCAATTGTCCCAGTACAGTCTGTGGTCTATGTGACAAATGCCAGGAAAAACACTCCATTTCTTATTGGGTGAATGCTGTTGGAAACAGCATCAACCTATTGAGATCCACAGATCCAATTTCTTTATTCTTTAATCTTATTTATTATCCTAGTTGCTTCGTTCTTCGTCATTTTATAATAAAGCTATAATCATGAAAGGGGCTCGGTGAGCTCCATGCAGCTTCATTAGTGTTGCTTTACTGGAAGAGTTTGTGTCCAGCCATGATCTCAAAGCTCACACTCTTTCTCAGAGAGACTGAAATACATTTCCACAGACAGTAACAGACTTGTTGGCCTGCGCACTTCCACGCCGACTTTCTCATCAAACTCGTGAAGTATAGCATTAGTGGGCTTTGATCCCTTCTCATGCTGGGGGCCTGTTCTATAGTCTCTAATTCAACAGGGAGGGGACCTGTGACAGACAAGAGTAATTGGCTCCAGTGCACTGTTGTGTTTAGTTGTTAAATTAATTAACAATCTTTTCAAGTTTAATTTCCAAACTATGATATCATAGCAGGTTTGTTTTACGCTGACATATGAGGGAAAACTTAAAATGTTGCGTTTGTATTTAGTGGAAATTAATCTGTAATTACAGGCAAATGGACAAACGTTTAGGGAGAGGCATGGTGTGAAGAGACAGTGTTTACTTCTCACTTCTTCTGTGCAGTTAATGTTTGCATCCTACAGCTCATCGGGAAACAAAAGCTCTGAGGCATGGCGCCCGCAAGCATTCCTCTGGGTATTAGTCCGCCCTTTTGTCTAGGCTGACCTTGTTTATGCAGTTGGGGTAGAAATTGTGGCCGGTAGCTGTAATTTTCAGTTAAATCATTGCTATTGTGATTATAAATCCTGCAAATATTACAGCAGTGCTTTAATATGACAGAAAACACAGATGTCCTTTTTTAATGTTCCTCCATGTTTGGAAGTTTAGATGGAGTCAGAGGAGGAAGTGCAGAGGAGGGACAGACGAGATGTTTGAACCTTTCTCATCATTTCAGTGTCTCTCGTTAGAAACACCATGCCAAACTGGGGAGGAGGCAACAAGTGTGCAGCGTGCCACGGGACAGTTTACCATGCGGAGGAAGTGCAGTGCGATGGCAAGAGTTTCCATAAATGCTGTTTTCTCTGCAGTAAGTACATTTATAACTTTATGTGGAATACGATTGAGCATCTTTTCAGCACAGACTCCGCCGACAGCAGGACAGCGTTGAACTCGGTTTCGCCTCCTCAGGTCACCTAAGAAAGTTTGCTCTGACATGTTACTCACTAATCTTCACTCCTAACCAGCCTCAAAATGTCAGTGAAAATGTTCCAGTGAAGGCCTCGCGAAGACATCAGGATTCAACATGTTTCTCTATTGAGCTGTGTTCAAGAAAAGAGCAAAGCAGTGTGAGCTACAAAAGGCCGGTTTCTTCTTTTTGAGCAGCTCTGTTACAAAGCCAGCTTTGTCTGACCCAGGAGGTGATGAACTTGCTGTTCCCGAGTCCTGCTGTTCCTTTTTGGTCCCAATTCTCAGTTTTCTGACATTGACTGATTTTTAAGAAAGCTAGCTTTCAGAGAAGTCACACACTTAAAAACAGCCTCATATGACACTATCTGTGTCTTTGTCTCACGTATTTGTTCACAGTCAGTGCCTGTGGCAACACATGGAGAATAGTAGTATACACGTAGTTGAAGCGAAGAGGAAGTACTGTGAAAAAACTTAAAAGCCTACCAACTCCATCAAAAATTTAACGAGGGCATGTAAGGCTTTAGGAGCCATTCGGTGGGACATGTAAGGCTTGTTTTGACGGTGTTGGCTGTGAGACGTGCAGACGTCAATAGAGACATTTTTCCTGCCATTTGTGTGAAATCTTAAACCAGATTCAAACAGTCTCGTAGTGAAGGTCATTGTGTAAAGAATTGAGCTAATCCCAGCAGCCAGCGTGGGCACAAGCGTGCACTAAAGCACCCGTGGAGCCTTTGTAGAGACAGACGCTGCTTTCTCTACTAAGATCAAACCTGCCAAGATGCTGCCAGTTTGTCCAACACCTTTGGTATACTGCCTGACTCAAGCTTGAATATCATTTTTTTAAACAGAATTTGTTTTTGGTTGGAGTGAAAGTAAAAAGAATTGAGCAGGAAGTTTGATGTTAAAGTCAACACCGAAAACAAATTATAAGACAACAGTGGAATTTGAAAAATCTGTTTTTGTTTTGTTGTTTATTGTAGATGTGAACGTTAAATGCAGAGGTCTTTGAACCTCTCATTCTTAGTAGCTGACCTGCTTTTACACATTCTTGAACTGGCTCGTCAGACCTTTGCGACTATCACATGTTTTACTTTCCCCCCTTGGACGCCTGCTAGGGGTAACCCCTGTTTCTGTTTTCTGAACTAAGCAGTTTCTGTCATATTTCAGGGCTGCTTAAGGAACAAAAAGACCGGGTGTGTATTAGAAGTTACTACGGGTGATCTCTGCATGTAGAGGTTACTATGGCTACTCTTTGAAAAACCTGGAAACTATTCTAATGTTCATCAAACCACATCTTTATTGATGCATACTGAGGTCATTAAAGGTACAGAGGAGGATTAAACAGAAACTACAGACAATCTTCAGCTCTTTTCATTCCCACAGTTATTGTTGATAGAAAGTGAACTGCTTACAGCTGACAATGTAAATGATCCTTCCAGCTAAATTATATCAATTTCACCATTCAGAACAAAGTTAGTTATGAGGGGAGCTAGAGGGCCAAGTTTCAGACACTTGGTGGCGTATTCAAAAAATGAATGTTGAGCCCTGAATCATGCATGGCTAATTTAGGAAAGCCCAAAGAACACAAAGTTAGAAGTTAGCATAATAGGTCAGCACAGGCACACCTGCTCTTTGTGTGCTGTTGTGAGAGAGAGGCAGTCTTTTGAGGACTGACTTTAAGGGAAGGATGACTGTAAAGGGAAAGAAACAAGGTGGGGGGACTGAGGGGCTGCACTAAAGCCTAATAAAAAATTGAATACCGATGATTGGAAACTGGGAATGATTCTGTGCTACTCTAAGGGAGTATTTGAATTTCATCAAGCACTTAAAATCTTTGTAGTATTTCAGACATATCACGGGCTACGTTTAGGCAGGAAACACATGTAAATGTAACCTAGCGCAAAGAATTTTAGTGGACCTTTCCTCTCACATAACTGCTGCTCTGTGCGTGTCCACAGTGGTCTGCAGGAAGGGTTTGGACAGCACCACCCTGGCCAGTCATGACCAGGAGATCTACTGCAAATCATGCTATGGGAAAAAATACGGCCCTAAAGGCTACGGCTATGGGCAGGGAGCAGGAACACTCAACATGGATCGGGGAGAACGGCTGGGAATCAAGCCTGAAGAGTAAGCTGGACATCAATGAATGTTTACATCATGATTAAAGTGTATCACAATCATTATTTCAGTTAACATGTGTAAAGTTTTTTTTAGTCACAGCATCCACATGATATTTCATGACATCACTACTGTATGCAGTGATGTAACTTTGCTGTATATTAGCTCTGCTTCGTCTGAGTTCTGGTGACGTTTTTTGTTTCTGCTGGGAGTTTAAAAAGTGCTCATTTTGTTTAAATTCCCTACAATGTTGCCAGTAACTATGAAACTATAATATCTTAACAAAGCATCATTCATCAGACATAATTGCACAGATGTAATGCTGCACTGTGGTTGCAGAGGCCACTGTTTAGTGTTACGTGTAATGATCTTTATAAGCTGTGGCTACTGACTGTCACAGTGCCATTGTCTCTTAACAGCACATATTTATGGAAGTGAGCTTGAAGTTGCTGCCAAATACATGAACTACTTCACACAGAATCCAAGCTGTTGTAAAACAGCCGGAAATCGAGGTTATTGTGTAGCTATGTAGGTGAGCGCTGTCCTGTAAAATGAATCTTTGCCTGATTTGAAAATATCACCAGATGCAATTTAAATGTGTACAAATGCCAATAAAAAGATAATCTGTATGTTTGCATACAGATCAGTCAAAGTAAAGATTTCACAACCACGAATACCGCTCTGCTCTTCCCCAGTCAGGGCCCTTTTCTGCAAGAACCACAGCGCTCTGAGAGAGGAAAGAAACCTTACAGGAATATTGGCAAAACTCCACTTCTTTATCAAATCCAGCCTGGCTAAGTCCATTCCCAGATGTAGATCCACAAGATCCCTACACAGTATGGAAGGAGTAGTACAGAATTTAATTGTAGGCATATATGTCTGAGCAAAGAGGGGAAAAAATGAGTATGGAAACATATTTTTGTTTTTAGACTAATGTGAATCCATCCATCCATCATTCCATTCGCAGCAAGAAGGTCCTGAGTTCAATTCCACCATCAGGCCGGGGTCTTTCTGTGTGGAGTTTGCATGTTCTCCCCGTGTTTGCGTGGGTTCTCTCCGGGGACTCCGGCTTCCTCCCACAGTCCAAAGACATGCAGTTAGTGGGGATAGGTTAATTGAAAACTCTAAATTGCCCATAGGTGGGAATGCGGGAGTGTCTGTGAGCGCGAATGGATGTCTGTCTATGTGTGTTAGTCCTGCGACAGACTGGCGACCTGTCCAGGGTGTACCCCGCCTCTCGCCCTAAGACAGCTGGGAGAGGCTCCAGCGCCCCCCGCGACCCTGACAAGGATAAGCGGCTGCGAATGGATGGATGGATGGATTTTCCAAAAACAGATTATATAATCAGTGTTTACCCCCAATAATAATAATTTGATTCAACAGGTTTTGGTGTAGAGCTGGGTTGCTTTAAAACTGAGATAGGACACTGGGATTTGTCTTTGAAGAAAATACAGGCTTCTCACTGTTGAGCATTAAATGCCATGCACTGTGTTAGAATGTTAGCATGTATGTACAATTTCTGGCAATGTTTACAACACAGTACATTGTAACAGTGGGTTTTAAAACCATTCCTTTACATGAAAAACATCTTTGTCTGTGGAGGTCTGATAAGATCTGATTCATCTGCCATGAAGTCTGGAGATATGGATCTGGGAAATGGTGTCATTTTAAAATGGAAATTGTGTGAACCCAGAGTACAAGATGAAGCAAGTCTCAAATTCAGTGTAATGATCTAAGAGTGAAAAACATCATCTAACCAAACAGGATCGTTGCTTTCCATCAAGCTTCCAGCCTGCAGTAGAAACCCGGGAATGGGTTGGATATATTTTCTGGACATCCAAAGTTTTGTCACACTGCATAATTATAACCTTCTATATCCTCATGGGCATGATTTGATAAAACCACCAAAAACAATCACGAAAGCACATTGCAACACATACCTACCCAGAATGTTTGCCCTTCCTCAGACGTCAGGTGATTAGGTTATGAAAGAGTTTATTATGTAACCAGAAGGATCCCGCTCACCCTGCTGTATCCTCCATCACAAAGACCTTCATTCAGGACCCACTGAGGCTGGCAGTCACCCTTTGATAAGCATCGCTCCGGGCCCCATGGTCCCCTGCTCATTTTCCCACCATTGGCAGAGAATAGACAGAAGAGCAGTCAGGTTTTTTCTGGCACTAATTTTACTACAGATGTTAATGTTTTGGATCATACTTTGTTTAATATTAGCACCACAAATAGTCTGATATGTTTAAGAACTTTGCCATATATTTATTTGCCCTTTCCCATCCAAGGACCCAGACTCACAGACCCACGACCAACCCCAACCCGTCCAAATTTGCCCAGAAGTTTGGCGGTTCGGAGAAATGCGCCCGGTGTGGAGACTCAGTTTACGCAGCTGAGAAGATCATGGGTGCAGGCAAGGTGAGAGTTTGATCTGAAGTATGTTTGCAGTGCTGTTGTTTACACCACAGACCTTCACTCTCGCTGCTTTTCAGACTTTAGTGAGTCTTTGGAGCTCTTTACCAAAATCACAAAATGCTTCATGTCAAGGACTCGTTTGTCATTCTCAGTTGTGACGAGAAAGTTTTGGGGTTTTTTCAGTTTTGTGATGGATTGTGACCCCCATGAGTTGGTACATCATTGACAGTCAATCTAGTTTTGGACATAATAAACATAACAGTAGGGACGTGTTATTTTGTGTCATTTATAGCTGCTCGCTCAAAATTCACAATACTGAAGTCACAAGCAAGCCAGTGAATCAAAAACCTCAGCTTCTAAAGGTTTGGTTTGACACAAACCAGTTGGATATCCCTAATATGGTCATGTCAGGCACTAAACTCTGGTTTGTGATAGGCAGCCAATCAGAAGAATGTTTTCCCCAAAGGAGAGCAGAAAGAGCTAAAAGTGCTTATGGATAGTTGATCGACTGAGAGACTGCAACAAGGATTACTGTGACTCATGCAAAGCAGTAAAGTAGAAGTGTCTGAGATGATAACAAACGGAGTAAACGCAGCGTATTAGGTGCCCTTTAAACCAGAGAGATGCATCTCTGAATATGATACAATATGAACTTTGAATTGAGGCATCTGCTCAAGACATTTTTCCAAGTCAGCTGTTTAACTTTCAGCCAAGTTTCAAAAATTATTGGACTTACTTTAAGAACACACAACTGCACCTTTTTTGTTTTCTGTTTGTGCTATAGACAACTTCCATCTATGGCAATCTGCAGTGTGATTTAATGTTATTCATAAAATACAGAACCCTCATCAAATGCAGCGTTAGCTTGAACAGTCCCAGCACAAATGAGGTCCTTGAACTCCACTGGATCACAGTCTGCATCTGAAACCACAGGGGTGAGACTGGTTTGAGTGGATTGAACACACATGGTCTTGCCTGTGCTGAACCACACGCTGGAGGTTTGCTGCGGTTTCTCCTAATGAGAGAACACAAATGCTGTTTTTCTGATTGAAGCCGTTCCACAGAGTCTGGATGGGAGCTTCCGGACAGCTGGTGTTAATCGGACGAAGCCGTACGGATACCAAAGGTTTTGGCAGCTGTTGTCAATGCTCTGCTATCTTGGGACATATCGGCAAGATGTTTTAGAAAATCGATAACTCTCAGAGCAGTTGCTCATATGAAAAGCTGTCCATGAAGGACAAAACATTTGTGTGCTGGATTTCTGTTAACTCAGTGGATCATTTCCTGTCAGTGATCACTTGTGGCTTCATGCATGAGCTGAGTAACAGCTGGTGATGTCATCAGGGCTGTTAATGTGTTGCCTAATGGGAGGAGAGGCTCTACTCATTGGCTAAAACATGACCTGTAATTTTCTGTGTAATGAAAACGCCCCAGGCCGTGGGAAAGCCAAGTTGCTTTAATTGGATCCATTTAAAGCAGTGATGATATACGATCCAAGAAGCATGTGCAGGTATCAGCTGTCATAGAATTGACCTGACATTGTACAAGCCTTGCAGTTTAATTTAGATGTGGCATAAAAGCATAATGGCTGATATGAGATCAAATATTTCTGCTATTCGTTTCAGCCATGGCATAAGAACTGTTTTCGTTGTGCAAAATGTGGCAAGAGCCTGGAGTCGACCACCCAGACTGAGAAAGACGGAGAAATCTACTGCAAAGGTGAGATAAATCAAAATAATTTGCAATGCTTCATTTCAGCGTTACAACAGATTGCTTCAGATACAATTTTGATTTCCCGAAAAGGTTTGCGGAGAGACGCCTCTACTACCATAACAACTCCACCCAGGAATTAAGAGAGATCACTTACAGCTTCTACAGAGCAATCCCAACAACAGCACATTTTCTCACTGGATGGAATGACACTCCATTAACGAGTTAATGAATAATCCATCCATCCATCCATTCATTTCCGCTTATCCTTTTTCAGGGTTGCGGGGGCGCTGGAGTCTATCCCAGCTGTCTTGGGGCGAGAGGCAGGTTACACCCTGGACAGGTCGCCAATCTGTTGCAGGGCTAACACATATACACAGACAAATTAGTTAATGAATAATATTCATTTCAATTTTAATTCAGTTCAGTTTTATTTCAGTAATTCAGATGAGTTGCCCAGACCTTACAATAATACAGAGAAAGCCCCACCAATCAGATGACCCTCTATGAACAAGCGCTTGGCAACAGTGGGAAGGAAAGACTCCCTTTTAACAGGAAGAAACCTCTAGCAGAACCATACTTAGGGAGGGGTGGCAATCTGCCACGACCAGTTGGAGTTAAGGGAGGAAATGTGGGGAATATGTGACTTGATGGCTCGAAATTCAGGTTGTAAGTAAGTAAGTAAGGTTGGGGTACACTGCTGTTCAAACCTGTATGCATGGGGGAACCAGTCAGATTAAAGTTTGCTTTAAAGAACTAAAACTGTTTTTATTTTACACACAGCTGCACCAAGGCCCTGTGTTAAGTAAATAAAGATTAATCTACTGATTAATCTGTCTCTGATGAACATTTGGTTAAATGCTTATTGGCATGCTAAAGTCCAGGGATAACAATAAACAATATGGAGCTGGAAATGATTGTGGTATATTTGCTTTAATGCTGGAGTCAGGTTTGTTTGGACTCTTCGTGTCCTCAAATATCTATCTGGGAAGACTGACAAGTGGTTTGAGCAACGGCAGTATTCGATTGCAATGACATTTGGTACTCAGAGCCTCTTCAGGTCAAATTTGGGTGTTCCTTTAACTTTCTGCTGTCATCAGCATTGTTGAAATGCTACACTTTGTGACCAAATACCTGCAAAGCAGATAACGTTCCATCTGTCTCTGATGTATATTTGGTTAAAAGCTTATTAGCATGCTAGTATGTTAGCATGTTCATTGTCAGCATGCTAATGCCATGCTAACTCATTTGATTTACCTTATTCAACCAAAATAGCAATAAGGCAGCACAGCCAGGAGGCAGGAAGGGCGTGTGTGTCTTTGAAAATCAAGTGATAACAGATGAGACATTGCATTTGCATACATCAGCCTCAGGACTGAGCTAGGGAGACATTTAAAGCTGCTCACTTTTGAGACTATGCTGTGTGTCCTGTTAGTCTTGTGACTTGCACAAGGGATTACGCCTACACATAAAAGAGACAGAACGGTTAACTTGTTACTCACAAACACACAAAAATCAGCTAATGTTTATTAGAGCAGTAACATCCATCCATCCATTTTCTTCCGCTTATCCGGGGCCGGGTTGCGGGGGCAGCAGCCCAAGCAGAGAAGTCCAGACCTCCACCCAGTTCATTTGGAGGCATCCTTGTCAGATGCCCGAACCACCTCAACTGGCTCCTTTCGATGTGGAGGAGCAGCAGCTCTACTCTGAGCTCCTCCCGGATGGCCAAACTTCTCACCCTATCTGTAAGGGAGAGTCCAGCCACCCTTCGGAGGAAGCCTATTTCCACCACTTGTATCCGCGATCTTGTTCTTCCGGTCACTACCCACAGTTCGTGACCATAGGTGAGGGTAGGGATGTAGATCGACCGGTAAATTGAGAGCTTCGTTTTTACACTCAGCTCTCTCTTCACCACAACAGACCGATGCAGCGTCCGCATTACTGCAGCCGCAGCACCAATCTGTCTGTCAATCTCCCGCTCTATTCATCCCATCACTCATGAACAAGACCCCGAGATACTTAAACTCCTCCACTTGGGTCAAGAACTCGTCCCTGACCCGGAGTGGGCACTCCACCCTTTTCCGGCTGAGTTATTTATTCACTTATTACTTAATTAGTTTGGGCTAGCGTGAATGGCCATGTGAAAGATCTTCTTCAGGCGGAAAAGCTGTAAAACTTTTTGACTTTCACATTTTCCAAAGCCATCCAGTTGGTCAGACTGGAGTCTTTGCTGGGCCAATTGTGGCCTTGATGTCATGTACTACTGTGTGCAGGCAAGCAGGAATGGTGCAGACTCCAGCACGCAAAAGTACTCAAAACAGCTTCGTTGCTGAAAAACGAGCAATGCTAACAAAACTGGGAATACAAATGAACTAAACAGACAGACATGCTGGCAGCCAGGACGACACAGTATGGGACGATAGAGACCACAACACAGGCCAAGGAAAACACAGGGCTTAAACACAGAGGGAGCAATCAGGGAATGGGAGACAGGAGGGAAACACAGCTGGAACAAATCAGACCTAACGAGACAAGGGAAGCAAAACCAGACATATTAACATAGTACAGGGACTATCAAAATAAAACAGGAAACATAACACAGCAATGCGAACCTGTCACTAAGACAAAGACATGAAAATGGCATAACACTGAATACAGGGAAGGCATATAACCAAAACCTAAGACTAGAAATCAGGAGATACCAAAGAACTTAGGGAGCAAGAAATACAGAAACTAAATAATAGTAACACTAAGTCACAGAATATAAACAAACAAAATCAAAAACACTGGGTCACTAGACCCAGGTACCCTAACACTCAAGGCCTTATGTTTGACGCCCCCGTACTAGAGCAATCATTTCTAAAATCACCACCAGCACACCGATAAAAGGGCCACATGTCAAATAATATTCTTTATGTTTCTAGAGCAAAATTGACACCTTTTAAATAACATACAAATCAGGCATTCATCTAGTGGCAATCAGCAACAATACATTTGAAGGTACTAACTGAAATAAGATCAAGTCTAAGGAAAGATTAAATTAGGGAGTGTGTGAACCTCTGTTAACTGCCATTGGCAGGGTTTGAATCCGTCATTATTTTGCTGCCTAGGCCAAAACAAAGACTACATTACTGTAATCACCAACTGGCTGTGGATAACGGTATCTGCTTTATCTGTAGTGTGCTAACAAGACACTTACTGTTATCGAGTTCAAACAACAAAGTTTCCTAAAAGCCACAGCTTTGCAAATGAGACCATAATGACTTTTCTAGAAATACTGAATGAGTAATTACTGTTAAAGTTAAACAAGAATTCGGTGACTAACAAGAAGCATTACACTCAGCTGAACTACTCTGTCTTCAACCTCGAGCTGTGATTGTTTGGTGCAGGCATAGAGTTTCAAGTTCAAAATTTAGGAGAAGACAAAGATACATATTCTGTACATATAATTATTTGTGACCATTTTTATACGTACGAAATTACACATGTAGGACAATAGCTAGTTGTGATAGATGGGGCTCTCCACATAACAATATAGTATCCTGTTTGAGGAACAGACACACACACAGACAACTAAGACCAAATAAGAGAAAACATGTCTAGACTCAAAAGCAAGAACAGAATGAGCACAACAACCGAGTCACTTTATTTATGTTCCCCTCTGCCCTCTCCTGGCGTTGACAGCCAGCCATGCAACATTCCCCATAATGTCTTTTGTAGTAGTTTAGCATGAAAAGCCATAAACTATCACGGTTGTCTGAAATAGAGGTCAACTCTACCCTCTATCTCAAACAGGCTGGAAGGTGGGTGGGTCTTATTATTTTGTAGGTCAAAGTTCAGTGAGCCTGAACTCATGAACACTGGAAGTAAATACATTCTGTCCTGTTTGACCCCTTGGCGACTTAATTTTGTTGCGACTTTTTTGGTATTCCTGTTTTTTGTTTTTATTATTGTTTGTGGTCATAAATCACAGCTGCAATGTATTAATCTAAGCAAAATCTGGATAAGCTCCTCAAGATGTGCGAAATCAGATGGGTAGGGCTTTAAATCGTTGTTGGCATCTCACTTTTTTTTAATCCACATCCATTCAGTTTTGTTTATTCCAAACAGAAATTACCAAGCTACAGAAAATTCCCACCAAGAAAACACTACATCTCATGTCCACACACATGAAAGGAATTGTGTCCTTTTAAGGACTGACACAGAAGCAACAATTACATTTCTGTTTAGGTATTGTCTCTGTTAAAAATAGAAACACTGAAGACATTCTTGATCCATGAACTCTCTGGGGAAATCTGCAGATAATCAGTGAAATCCAGACCTGGTGGTCTGTGCCTTTATTCTTCTGAGACCACGACCTGTCAATGTATGTATGTGTCAGTGCGAACACGTGTATAAGGCACTGTCCACAGGGGAGAGGCTGACCCATGATTAAATCCTTATTACCTCCCTCAGAACCAAATTAAGAAAATTACTTAAGTGCCCCATGAGGAGAGATGAGCATGGCCACAGGCAGTTCAGGACCAAGGGTTAAGGTTCAGAGGTCAAACCGGTGACCCACGGGGCTGCTGTTTCCAGCATGTGCCTTTCTTTTGCCTACGTACTTCACTAATGCTACTGGGAGCTAACATATTGGGAAAAATATCATTAAAATAATCTCTAATTGAATAAGTTATTATTTTCATGATGACATATGCAATAAGATGGGTAACAAGTTAAAGGTAAAGCAACAACCTTTAACTCTCTGACAATGTGTGGGAAAGTGACATCATTGGTTCACTTGTCCCCTTAAAAGTAAATGTAACTGGAAATCAAAATAAAGTCCCTCCAAGTGTTCACCGTTATTATGTGATGATGATTTCAAACTTGGAAGTGATATCTTCCTAGATAAAAATACCCCCATCCACAGGACATGAGGCCTCACACATGCCCTGTGAATGGGGGTACGAGTGGTATGATGATGTGAAAATGGCATGAATCATAAACTACTGGACATTTGGGACTGGTGTCTCCACCACCCTAATCAAAACAACAAATGAAGGAATATGTTTTTAAAGAATGATCCTTCCAGTAACACGTCAGAAACAGAGAATGAATGCCAACGTGCACTTAAGAATTTCTGTGGGTATATGATGGTAGTCCAATGACTTACTAAGGCATCTTGGGCCAGATTTACTAATGGTCTGTGCCACCACAAAACTCTAGTGGTAATAAGAAGCCAAAGAGAAGAGAGGAGAAGAAAAGAAAGAGGAATTCTGGACTAGGTTGGATGAAGTGGTAGAGAGTGTCCCCAGGGGGTGAGAGTGGTGATTGGAATAGACTTCAATGGATATGTAGGTGAAGGAAAAGGAGGTGAAGAGGCAATGAAGATGAAAAGATGGAAATGTCTGGGGTGAACACATATTTCAAGAAGATGGAGAAGCATGGCACGATATATAAGAGGGGAGGACGGTGCATACACATAGCATATCCTGTGCAGAAAGTCAGACCTCAAGGTGGTGTCAGAAGAGAAGCTACACTGCAAAAACTCAAAACCAAGTATTTTTGTCTCATTTCTAGTCAAAATATCCCATCACACTTTAAATAAGACACAATCAGCTAAAGATTAACATTTCAGTGAGATATAGAAACTCGTTTTAGACAGTGAATCTTGGATCTGGAAAATTTTCACTTGTTCCATTGGCAGGTTTTTCACTTATTTCAAGCAACAATATCTTGTGTTAAGTTTGTAATGACGATTGACAGACTGACAGGTCAAGTGAAGCAGGACTCTCCATGGACTGATGTTAGAAGATGGCATTGTGATCTGTAGTGAGAGTAAGCGGCAACTTCTAGTTGCTAAAAAAGAAAGTGCATTCCCCAACTGGTTGGGAAGTCTTGCTATTTATTGTGGGAGAACTTAGAGGTAAAGAGGTTGCTGCAACCAAAACCTCCTTGTGATTGGTTTGGGTGTTAACAGATTACAGAATTTTCCTACAGTTTGCATGAAAGATGTGGACTTATGTGCAGACACTTACCTTTTACTCTCTGAGCCATAGTGACGCAACACTATGCAAACCAGAAACTGAGACTGTTCTTCTTCATAGTAAAAGTTGTCCCTTTTGAAATGTGTTGGTTGCAGCTGTACGGTCAGTTTCTGGTTTGCACCTCATTTTGCTACTGCTTGGTGAATAGTTTATCTTTACATCGTAATTGCAAACTATGGGTGATGGTGGCAAACTACTAGCAACCAAAGTAATTGCATGGACGTTTTTATTGCACCTCTTTGAGACAAAGCTGCCAGCAACTTCCAGCAAAGACTTATCGGTCAGTCACAGAATGCACAATTTTCCCTTCCCTTTCGCCCTGACTGGAAGCTGCCAAGGGGCCAGTGGATAGTCAGAGTGAATCAAGCTTTAGCAACTGATTTCAGAGAATACACAGCCTTTGTATTAGCTATTAGGAAAGGGTGAGTGAAGGATGCAAGTGGTCTGTCAACTGTTAACAGGGCACAGCAACATGCTAAGCTACACCTGAGAATAAGGCTGTGGGAAGTAATATTTAAGTAAGACTGTGTGTGTGTGTGTGTGTGTGTGTGTGTGTGTGTGTGTGTGTGTGTGTGTGTGTGTGTGTGTGTGTGTGTGTGTGTGTGTGTGTGTGTGTGTGTGTGTGTGTGTGTGTGTGTACT
>VURO01030766.1:17197-58534 GCA_015108175.1 Pelvicachromis taeniatus | reverse complement strand
TTACACATTTTTATACACAGTCCTCCCTTTTCAAAAAACAACAACTGACTAATGAGCAGTTTCAGTGAGTTCTGTCCCCTTGTTATTTCATGACAAATGAAGCTGACATAATATCTGTAATTTTAAAATCCTAAAATACACCTATCAGAGTATAGGTAGGAATATCACTGTTAAAGTCTATAATCACAAGACATCTTCATGAATGGAAATACAGAGAGCTTACAACAAGGTCCAAACCACTGGTTACGCTCAAGTACTGGAAGGCCAGGTTAAACATTACTAGTAAGCATCTAAAAGAGCCTGCACACTCCTGAAAAAAGATTGGAATGATAAAACTGAGTTTAACTTGGACATGTAGAGAAACAGCTCAACAGCTGAATGATACAACATCGTCTGTCTAACATAATGGAGGCAAAGTTATGGCATGGGACTATAAGGCTGCCAGTGGAACTGGGTCACTAGTGTTTATTAAAGGTGTAACCGCTGACAGAAGTGTCAAGATGAATTGTGGAGTTTACAAGACTATAGTCTCTGCTCAGATTCACCCCAATGCTGCAAATCTGATTAGACAGCACTTCACAGTGCAAATGGATAATGACCCAAACCATACTGCATAAGCAAAATTCTTGAATGCAGAAAGACCTACAAAGGCCTAACAGAGAAAAATAGGTGTAATACCTAAATGGTTAATGTAACATTTTTGGTTAACAACTTCAAATAAAGCTGAAAATCTGCACTTTAATTACATATTAATGTTTAATTTAAAATCCACTGTGGTGGTTCTATTGAGGGTAAACTATTTCAGGGCATGTTGAAAGGTTATCATTAATGAGTTTGGCTGTAACTGTGACTTAGTCAACATTTTATACGCTCCAGTTGACTTCAGAAGGTTTTCTTAATCATTGGCAAAAGAAATACAAACAATTAGGACCTAATGAAATGCAGATTGTTCAACAAGTGACCTCAATATTCCAGCAAGATCTTGGAATTCTTGATATAGACTATGATAAGTCAGCTTCAGTACATTTCAACCACAGTAAACCAATGAGCACACACATTATAAGTTACACACCTTGAGTCCACTCCACTTTCTGTTTCTGGTCAGGTGCGCTCATCTCGTAGGTTTTACTATGAGTTTTCACACAGAACAGACAGCGCTTCCCCTCCCTGTCTGGAATAGACTGAAACAGTAAAATGTGTTTAAGTCACAGTGTTGGTTGGTAAAGAGTTAAACATGCTGAATTTTCCTCACCAACCTCTATGACACAGTTTTTATCCAGCTGGATCTCCCCTCTCTTGTCTTTTAAGTCCTCGCTGACGTAGTAGGCCATGGAGGAGGGCTTCAGCACAAACCAGCGCTCAGTCCAATTCCTACGCACATGCCCCTTTTTCCACATGTAACCCTGCAAAACAAGGGATCAATTGAAGAACAAAGAAAGACAAAAATGTCAAGGGAGCAGTCAAATTGGCTCCAGTGACACAGCATAACTCACTCTCTTGAGAACGCTGTGATAGATCTCCAGAAACACCTCATCTAAAGCCAGGCTGAAGGCCTCAGCACTGGTGACCCTCAGCAGCTGGCCTGCACTCATATCCTCCAGGAAGGTCCACACGGACATTCCCTCTTCCCACACTGTTGCATCCTGGGATAGTAAGTCCTCCATGGGCTTCCCATCCCACTCCTCGCTCATCGCAGTGGAGATTTTCTTGAGGAGATACTCCACCTAAAAGCATTAAAATATTTGCATACAGAAAGTTTTTGCACATCACGAAACGCAAATATTGCTGACAATGATAATGCGAATACTGACTTAACACAGATTGTATTCTGTGGTTTTGTGATATCAATTTTCACGAGGAGCTCACTGAGTGACTTCTGCAGAAGCCGTTTATTTTTATCTCTGTCGACAGGAAACCAAAAGCATTATGGAGGAAGTGCAGGAAGGAAGAGCCTCATTAACTAACTTACTTGCACTTGTATTTTCCTACTGAGAAAATCTTGAAACTGTTATAACGCTATCATTACACACGAATTAAATTTCTATTTGGGTATAGCAGTGTCTAAAAACTACAAGTGTTGCTGGTGTTTGTTCCTCTCCAACGTTAAGTGTTCCTACAAATTCTCATTGAACACATTTCACTCTCGTTACTCTTTATAACTGTTACCTCCTCTGGTATCATCACCAGTGGGTAGCGGTCCTCTGACAGAAGGTTGAATAAACAGAAGAGCTTGAAGCAATCCCTTTCTGATAGCAGTGTCCCCTGTGGCAACCTTCTGAAGTTCTTCTTCATGGTCATTGTCCAGCAAAGGTCGTCAAATTTCTCCTTATCAAACATCCCCTCTTTGACCTGGAAAGGCACAACTGGAAATGTTCTGAACTGAAACTAAAAGTGCACTTTTTAAAACAGTTTTACATAAGATTATTTGTTTCCTGCGGGGTGTGTTACGTAGGAAGTTCAACGCTGCTTGGCTTTCTTATCATGACAGTGGTTATCAACTTTCTCTATTAACTCACACTTTCTGCTTCAAACTCTGTACACACTTATATAGAAAGGGACTCGACTGAGCACTGCGTCAGAAGAAACAGGTTACAAAGAGTAAAACATAACACTGCTGCTGCAAATAAGACCGAGTGCTTCAGAAAATCATTAAGTTACAATAACTCAATTGTTCTGGTAGCTACAACTCTTAACAGTGTAAAAAAGACTTAAGCACCATTAGCGTCAAGCATAAAAATATCACCAGCTGAGTACATGGAAAATCCTGTGACAATGTGACACACAGTTTCCACTGCTGTGTTGCTAGTGAGGTACACTCATTTTGTTAGCTACACCTGTTTGGCTTCTCATTAACACAAATATGTAATCAGTCAGTCAAATGACAGCAGATCTATGCATTTAGGCATTTGGACATGATTAAGTCAAGACAACCTGTTGAAGTGCAAACTGAGCATCAGAATGGGGAAGAAAGTTGATTTTAGTGACTTTGAATATGGCATGATTGTTGGTGCCAGATGGTCTGAGTATGTAAAAAAAAAAACGATCTGCAGATCTGCTGGGATTTTCCCACACAGCATTCTCTGGGGTTTACAGAGAATGGTCAGAAGAAGAGAAAATATCGAGTGGTAAAAAGAAAAATCCCTTGACTGCTTCAACTTGATAGGAAGTCAACAGTGATTGAAATAACTACTCTTTTCAACTAAGATATGGAGAAGAGCATCTCTGAATGTACGAAACAGTCAACCCTTCGAATCGATGGACTACAGCAGCAGAAGGTCACACTTCTATCAGCTAAAACAGGAAACTGAGGCTGTAATTCACACAGGCTCACCAAAACAGGACAAAACATAATTGGAAAAATGTTGTCTGGTCTGATGAGTCTTGATTTCTCAAATGGTCTCCACAGCCACCAGATTTCCATCCAATAGAGCACCTTTGTGATGTGGTGGAATGGGAGATGTGCAGCAACTGTATGATGCTGTCATGTCAATATGCGTCATAATCTCTTAGGAATGTTTCCAGCATCTTGTCGAATCTGTGCCGAAGGTTTAAGGCAGCACAACGTGACTATTAAAGTGGCCGGTGAGGCTAGCTAACACATATTCCTTCAGCAGAGAATGTTGGGCTTTCAGTCAATTCAAAACTGAAACTCTGAACATAAACTGCCCGACCATGTTACGGTCTCAGCATAATGTCAAAAGAGAGTCTAACTGCAAGTATTCAGGCACAGCTAGGTTAACTTAAAGGGAAAATGTATATAAGGGTTATATTTTCCTCATCTCAATAAATACCTTAACAAGTTCAAAACCAACAACTAGTCGGTTCTGAATTTCTTTTTAAGTTAGCCAGGTACTGCAGCTTTTTGAGCTTTTTAAGTTTTACTTGAAACTGAGTAAATACTGCATGAAATGGAAATGGCTTTCAACAGCAGATTGGCACACAGAACTGCACGATCAGCTGGCAAGCAATGTAAACATAAACTTAGGTGCCCAAGTTAATGAAGGAGATTGAGATCGAGGGCGATGGTACTGCTCAGTGATGTGTTTGTAAGGGTTTTGAACAACATAAATACGAGTATAACCGCAGCTGAAGGAAAACCTTTTGCTTAGATTGTATTTTTCACCTTATCCAGTATGTATTTGCTGAGGTAGGGCATGTAGCCATGATTAGACACTGGTCCATCATCATCATCCTGGAAATGCTGCTCCAGAGCAACAGGATCATGTGGGATGTTCAAAACTGTGTACAAGTTGTGGGAGAGCACCTGAGGAATTAAAACAGACATACAGTATAAGTGGATGGATGAAACTCAGCACATCTCCCGCACACTCCCTTGTTTCGTCACATATCCACAAACAAACGCTCACAAGCACAGGCAGCTAGTCACCAGAGAGTAAGCATGTCAGGGCAGCTTTCTGCTATTTCCCTGGATTCTTCTAACCAAAGGGGGGGTCAGTCAGACATGCAGGGAGTGGAGAGAAAGCAACTTATCAGGCAAAATAAAACCTACTGAGTGGAAAAGAAGGCAAAACATAATATTCGTTTTTTATTTAATCCTGACAATTTTGTGTGGTATCAAGGCCACATTATAAGGCTGGACTTTCACCTCCACTTTGAACAAGCTAAACGTCTGTTAAAGCCTGAAAAGATCTGGGTTTCAGTTTAACGTGTCTCATGTTCCTCTGATTACAACACGAATTCACGCACAGTATGCCACCACACGCACAGACCTGTGAATTCTGACTTTAGACAGAGTCAAAGTAATGACCAAAGTAAAACTGGGAGAATATAAAGCGTTTGTGTTTGTCTCTGTGCTCTCTCCAGCGGACGCCCCTCTGTCTCAGTTTCCTGATCTTAAAAACGTCTCGCACTAAAATTCTCCTTACCTTTAACTGCGACTTGGAAACTTTCCCGCACTTCTCCACGTCCAGCGACGTGAAAGCGTACCAGATGGACTTGAGGAGTTCGGATTTTAGGTCCATTTTTTGGAGACCGCCGGAGACGCGCAAAGCTACATTTCCGAAGCGGTGCGCAGCGGCTTTTTACGCAGCCACGGGTGAGCGCCCGTGTGGTGAGAACGGCCAAGCAAAACAAAATGTGGAGCAGAGCACACACTGCGGTGCAAACGACAAAGGGCCAAAAGTATCAGATGTGGGGCAGACTTAAAGAGGCGGAGAGCCGAAACGAAACCTGGAGCTCCACACGATCCTCCTCCCTTCTCATAATTCAACAAAACGATTTAAAATAGTGGGGGGAAAAGCAGATGGCTGGATCTCAACATGGTGAATACATTTACGTGGCAATCTCACTCTACAACATGTATTTTCAGAACTGTATTGTTTCATTCAAAACAGTATCTAAGGTATTTGTCCTGAGAGGGTGGTTTCCTGAATTCCTCAAAGCACCGCCAGCCAAAAGCCAAAACTGAAGAGGAGGGATCCTGTTGTTATCAGATTCAGGAGACTTGCGAAAGGACACACCCATCTTGGTATAAAGCCCAAGGCCACAGTTATTTGAGTAGGTTAAAAATCTTAAAGGTTTAGAGGTGCCACAATATGTAGCCTGTGGCAAGATTGAAGCACTTAAGCGTAATATTAGTAGTAGTAAATGTTTAATTATTTAGCTCAATGACTATGGATTATTTTCCCACTTTTTGTATTGGGTTTATGTGCATAATTTGCAGACATTTATTATTTTGTATCTGGTGAGCATTTGATTTCATGCAATGAAGGAATCATGTATGTTGGGTTCAGACCTTTGATTCAATTCAAATGGACTGGAAATAGGGCATAAAAAAAATTGTGGTTTGTCTGAATTCAGGTGTCCAAATCTCTCTGAGCTCCTCTTTGGTGTGATGAAACTGGAGGCGGAGGCATAGCCTAACCTCAGGCAAAATAGGATAAAACAAGCACGGCCTAATCAGACAGAAGCCTTATTAGAGCACAATGTAGGCTAATCAATAGCATAATTAGGTCATGAAAATGGTTGTCATTGTTCAGAGGTCATAGCCTAAAGTCTCTCTACATCTAACAGCCATACATGTTGGTTTTAAGGTAAATATGGGGGTAAAGTATGAAAGCCCTGATCACATTTTCATAATTTATTATTTTGTGTTCCATGAACCAATCAATGCTGGCTCAGGCTGCTCTGCTTCATCGCCCTCAGCTGTGCATATGCTGCATATGCTGCACTCTGTTATCTCCCTTCAAGGGCAGATCTAATCACCATCGTCTCAGGTGCACAGCAGAAATGAGATGTCACTCAATTAGCCATAATTCAGATTTGTGTGGCCAGAGGTCCCAGTGACGATCTACTTCTCAATGCAATGAGAATTTATTGCTTTGGCACACCTCCAGCATGACCTTCCCAATGAAATAAAGACATAGAGCTACTTCTATCCATCCATCCATCTTCCTCCGCTTATCCATGGCTGGGTCGCGGGGGCAGCAGCCCAAGCAGAGAAGCCCAGACCTTCCTCTCCCCAGCCACCTCCTCGTCTGGGGGAACACCAAGGTGTTCCTCAGCCAACTGAGAGATATAATCTCTCCAGCGTGTCCTCGGTCTGCCCCGGGACCTACTTCTATAGCTCTTTAAAATGCAAGCACGAGGTTCCCACATTAAGGATGAAGGCTATTAATCTACATTAAAGAGAAAGAAAAACACATTCTAACCCCAAAGAGCTTCACAACATGTTTATTATGCATGAATTCTTCATTACAAGAGTTTATACATTTAATATAGTTGAGGGTAGAAGACCGTGGCAATCGACATTATATCTCATATTGAGGCAAATGTTTTCTTTGTTTATTGTTTACGTAAATAGTTTACAGTGTAGGTCATGCTTGCTTGCAGTGCTGGTAATCATATACCAGGTATACATTATGAAATAGGGAAAGTTTATCATATATTACATTATTAAGAACAAATAAAAAGGAAGGAATGAGGAGATGTACCATAATGACGAGGCTGAAAGAGCTTTGTATAATTTCAGTGCATAGTAATACTTAAACATGTACAATAACACATGTTCACGTTCATCTTATTGAAATACTTTCTTTATACATTTGCATATATCTCACAAGTATAATGTTAAGCTAACAATCTAAGAAGAAGAGCAAGGAAAATGTTTATATAACACAACTTTTTGCTGTTGCTTGTTGTTTCATGACAGTAGTGTGTGTTTTAGTCATACCTTTCAATGATGTGCTTTGGAACAACACAGTGACATCTGGAAGAAACTGTTTGAAAGCAGTTATAATTTTCTAACTGAAGCGCTCGACAGTGGAAATTAGTACGCACAACTGGGTGTATAAACAACACAAAATACCAGACAGTAATATTAATCTCTTTTAAAAGCACCAAAAACCAGTGCCGAGTGATCTCTGAGATGGGAAAACTAAATGAAGTAGATACAAACATCTGTGAGCACAGCCAGACTAAACGATCAAAGTGGAAAACAGCTGGTGAACATTCCTGTGCATTTAGCACTGAGGTGTGCCAGAGGTGAAAAAGTCCAAGGATCAAATATGTAATACTGTACACAGAGAGGTATATTATTTCATGCCGTCATTTAAACATTTCTTAATTAATTCATACAGCAAAAAGGAGGAAATATCTCACTGTACTGCCACCAGGTGAGATCTGAAGTTGCGCAAACCTAGTTGTTCCTACGCTGTTGCATGAAGCACAAAAAACATAACATGAGAAGAAAACCTCCGTTATTTATGCTCAGGCCAGTGAGTGTAATACAGCTGCAAAGGGAAAAGTGACCCACTAAAGTAGTAATTTGAATGAAATCGCTGAAGGATAATATAAGAAGAACATTAAAGTTGCAATATGCATTTTTTCCTGTAATTGGTAATCTATAGGACTCTCTGCCCCAAGGTTTTAAAAGTTTCAGGAAAATGCCAGATTTTGCAATGAAAAGAGGAAAAAGATATTTTATTGACTTCCCTGGCAGCTATCTCTAGCTTCCTTCATCTAGCTGTAAAGAAGGACAGTGAAGGAATTTAAGCGATGTGCTGGATTTCTGAACACAAGTTTGGACCGTTGACTGTTTTGTCAAAGAATCATCTGTCATATGTTTGGGTGAGTTTTAGTGCTGTATAAGTCCTACAAATTTTACAAGTTTTCAAACTTCCCAACTCTATTAAACTCAAATGGTCAATTCACCCAGGAGCAGCTAGCCTCATTCATTAACTAGAATATTAATGTGCTACTACATGTCCATGCTGTCTCGGTGCCAGTTTATTGGCTAACAGACAAGCCAGGGCAATGCCTCCAATCTGTGTGAAGGCTAACCCCAACACAGCAGCAGCAATATGGAAGACATTGTCGTTGACCAAGCTGAAGACTTTGCGAAAGCAACCATGCGGATGGATCCCCGCAGCAGCCACGCCGTCACCATCATCTGCCAGAAGAGGCCGATTCTTGCAACCTTTTCGCCTCACGCAGCAGCTGTCGGGCAGGGACACCGAGGTGCCGTTCTCAATGGGTAGGAAGTTCATATGCTGGATAGCCCAGTCAGACACGAGCCAGTCGCGCCAACTGTCAGCTCCACAACACTTCAGAGCCCTCTGCAGGCTGTCTAGAGCGTCGGCACGGCCTTCATCCTCTGTGTAGCCCGCCACTGCTCGCTGTAAACCGCTGCGAAATCCACCGGCAATTTCTTCACGGTAGAAGAGGCCAGAGAGTCCTGCTGCCAAACCAGCTACAAGTGCAGCAAGCTGAAAGAAGCCGTAAGCCCTTAGCATGCAAGGCAGGTTTGCAGCCACCCCCAGGCAACCCAGGAAGCCCCATGCGGTGATGGCCGCACCCGTGGACAGAAGGATGAGCGGGGCGTTGGGGTAGCGGTTGGCGGAGAGCATCATGTAGTCCGCCAGGGAAATTTGAGCCCACACACCCAGTGTGAAGATAGCCAGTCCAGCTGCCCAGAAGAGGCAGCTGAAGGCTAGGAGACCCAGACGCAAAAGGTGCATGACTCCCACGGAACGGCAGCAGGGTGGGCCAGCACCCACAGGTGGAGGAGCAGGGGGCGCCAGGGAGGCTTCTGAGCACACGGACAAGGAGAGACGCTGCAGTTGCTGCTGCTGTTGCTGCTGCTGTTGCAGGCTGAGCTGTTCCTCTTGACCTTGGTATGGAGGCAGCAGGTAGCCTGGGATGGCAGAGGGTCGACGAGGAAGAGGAGGCGGAGTCAGCAGGTCAAGACTCCGTGAAGACAGTCGTCGCACAGCTAGCTGCTCACGCTCCCAGTCCAGAGCTTGTCTGCTGGGACTCAGTCGAACCGACAGCGAGTCGTAAGGCAATGCACTCATGATCCTGGCTTTATCTACTCACTTCTCTCTCCGTTACACTCTACCTCTCTCCTCCTTTTTCCTCTATCAGTGTCTTCACCCCCGTCCTCCTGCAACACACACAGCCGTTCTCCCAAAGCTTTATGACTGTTTATTAATCTGCCGCCAGCAAAACCATTGCCAATTGGACTGTAAATCACACTGTTTGGGTGTCGCGTTGAGTCGTTATCTGCATCCGCAGCCGCCTTGTTTTTCCGCCTTATTTATCTTGTTTATTCTGAAGGTGTTTTCCACCTGCTTGGTCGCCAGTCCTCCAAAGTCCTCCGCTGACAGTCACATCCCGACATCTGCCGGCTCGCCGTTGCCCTGATCAAGAGAAGAGGTGATTGCAGTGAGGAGAAATGACTGAGAATCAACCAATGTACACCCTCTCTCGGTGTGGAGGAGCCATCCCTTTGACTTTTACAGTTTTCCATTTGTAGAATAAATGACTCCAGTGCAGTAAAAGATTATTTTTAAAGTCTTAAAACAATCTTAGGTACTACATATTAAGAGGTAAACACTAAAAAATACAAACAAGTCTGTTTTGTTTCATCAGGACTGCACTAGTGTTATTATTGTTTCATAAAAACACTGATATTTATGTATTTTGATGGTGCTCAATAAAAAAAAAAAAACACATTAAAATATAAAGCGAGTAAAAGGCAAGTTAAAAATAGAAACCCACTACCTCACCTACTATTATTCTGGTTCAGTTAGTCTTCAATTAATGTAACAGGGACATTTTTATTCTGGTGACTCCTGCTTGGCATGCCGTCTCCACCAATCACCTACCTGCCTAGTCATAGCTAATTAAAATGTCTCGGTTAATTAACCACATTCAACTGCCTCTTTTTTATAAGGATAACCATAATACTGACATGATGACAGAGAGGGAATACCCAGAAAAAGTGGCAGGAGAAGACTAATCTCATTTTATGGCAGTTTGGGATCTAAGCCAGTTTCTCAGTTTTATTTTTTTTACACATCATCTTAAACTTTCCTGTTGAGGGCACTTTGACATAATAGAGGCCTAGAGAGATAATATTTCCCTAAAGCTGAAACGGTGTTTTTGTTTTTTTTTGTTTTTTTAATTCTTTAAATCTTAGACAAATTGTTTTGGTGCTTGAAATATTTTTACCAAAGTGTAAAGAATTACAAAAGTATTGGACTATGTAAAAAAAAAAAAAGTATAGTGAATATCTAGAATTAAAATTTTGAATGTCGTTCCACTTTCACCAAGTTTTAGTGGTACTGAGATAAAGTGGGACTGAGTGGTGATTTCAAACATTTTGTAATTTATAGGATGTAAAAAATGACCAAAAATCTATACACCACTTACTTCTTATAAAATATAAATCTTTTCATGTTTTTGACCATCATGCCAAGTGGCCATCTGCACACAGAGAGCAACATAACCCAGCCAATCTCAGATCTCCTGTGATTTGTGGTGAGCACAGGAATTATGACACACCTGTTTACTTTAACGCAGGGGTAGGAAACTCCAGGCCTCGAGAGCGCGTGTCCTGCAAGTTTTAGATCTCATTTTGGGTCAACACACCTGAATCAAATGATTTGTTCATTACCAGACCTCTGGAGAACTTCAAGACATGTTGAGGAGATAATTTAACCATTTAAATCAGCTTTGTTGGATCAAGGACACATCTAAAACCTTCAGGACAGCGGCTCTCGAGGCCTGGTGTTCCCTACCCCTGCTTTAACAGATACTTTTGTTTGGGAACTATCCACAGACAAAATTAAATAGGGGCCAGGCCACATTGATAAAAACAAAAGGTATTAGCGTTCATTTTGAGAATAAAGTCAAAACTTGAAATTCTACTTTTTGAATAAAATGGAAACAATAATTTTAGAAAGAGTCTTTTCGTGGTCTGGGTGCGCAGATCATGTGGCGTAAGGATGAGGACCTAAATGCAGAAATATATTTCTAAAGCCAAGAATGAATACTAAAATTCAGAGTAGGATATGTTAGCAAGACTCGTACGTTAAGGTTAGCTAGGTATAGTTAAGCAGTAATTAACTGCGCTTCAATTCAAAAGTCCTCAATAAATTCAAAGTCGGCTTCCTGAAATTCTTCCAGGAAGCTGACATATTTTCAATACATTAAGATAAACTGGTGAAGTTACTTACTGTAAGCCCTGACAAGATACTAGGTGATGTAACCTCCATCTTTGTCTCCTTTGTCTCAGTGGCGCGAAAAGATAGCGCCCCCTTCCTGCCGCTGTCTTGTTGCTGGGCAGAATTTGATTAAATTTTCAGCATGTGTAGTCTTACTTACTGAATTTTCTACTTTCACTTCAATCTTATTGATGTAGTTCACATGTGATGGCCAAAATTAAGCATGTGTTCTGTGTGGATACTTATAGTATAGCCATGGCCAGTAATTGGTATGCCATACACACTGAGAAATAAAAGACAAATCTTTCAGAATTTTAGCACACCACACACCTTGGTCCACAATACATCATAAAAATGTTTTATTTGTTGAAAGGAATGAGGATAGGATTGTGGAAAACAAACAAAAACTAAACATTTTATTTATTCAGTTAATATAGTTGTAATACATTGTTAATGTGCAGTTTAATTGACTGAACACAGGGCTAATACCCAAATACTGAGCTGCTAGTTTTAGGTCCTGTTGTTAGATTCTGAAAATAACACACAAAATATGTTAATAGTGTAACAACACATTTTTTGTGTCATTTTTAACACATCCTTTCTAAGAGTGTACGGACTTGAAACTGAATCTTATCAAAAGGCAAGTTGATTTATTGTGGCTGATAAAAGGCAAAACAAAAGCAAAAGGAGACTAAACACTACTAACTTAAACTGGGTGAAACTAAACACTATGAGGACATGGAACATGAGCTCGAAGCGAGGTACACAAGGAACATAGAAAAACCTAAAACCTGGAACACAGAAGGAGACAGACAGACAAAACGATAAGGGACAAAGGGGAACTGACACTATATATATACATGAGGTAATTAGGTGCCCAGGGGAACAAAGGTGAAATGAAGAGGCATAATGAGATGGGGGAAAACAGAAACCTAAAGATTAAAAAAATGTACGTTGCTAACATTAGCTAAGAGAATCAAGTTGTTTCACAAATTCATCTACATGAGGCATTTTGTAGAGCGTATAGCACCCATGGCAGTTGTTTGACTTGGTACATCAGTTTTAATCTCCACGTTTGGACTTTTTTCTTAAAAGACTTTTTTGACCATATTCTCAAAATGAAAACTGAATTTTTCTTCTTAATGTGGCTCTAAAACTCAGTTCCAGATGTCACTCATTGTTTTTTTTTTTACATTTTGATTCTTTAGTGTTAGCATTTTGACTATCACTGTGTTGTGTTTTTGAACCACAAAGTGACCATATTGGGATGAGAGCGTGGAGCGCTAAAATATCAGCTAATGCTAGCAATCTTTAACTTTAGTGGTACAAGGCACAGAGACACATACAGTATCTGCTAAGTAGTGCTAGAATATCCCTCACCACATGTGAAGCTTTTTCGATGGTCTGTACCTCAAAGTAAGCACTATATATGCCATTACTAAAGGGTGACAACATCACAAACAAGGAAGAAAGCTCAAGGTCAGTCACTCTAATTAATGTAGGTGAAGCATAGCCAGTGCTGATTGGAGTAGCCTATATTGAGATACCTGCCAGTCAGAGAGGCCTCACCCCAACTCCAGTATTAAATAACCTCTCTTAGAGTGTTACATAAACAATTCCTTAATTTACTTTATTTAGAATCACTTAATCAAAGTTAATTAGGATCATTTTTACAACCTTATAATGTGACTCTGCTTACCAATTTCTCTGGGGTTTTTTTAGAGGGAAAAGAAAGAAAGGGAAAAAAAGAAGAAAAGAATCAAAAAACAAAAACAAAAGAGTAAAATTAAATCAAATTAAAAGAAGTTAAATTGGTTATGTGGCAGGGGTGTGGTACTTGGCCTGCTGCAGTGGAGGGGCAGTACAGTGAGCAACTTAATTATCCTCTTCTTCTCTGTATATATAGTGACGGCAGAGACGGAGGGGGTGGTGAATGGAGCGGCTGTTCCAGAGTGTCCTGTGCTGAAACGTCAAAAGCAGCTGCTACAAACAAAATAAAAACACTTGCACAAGCACGGTTATCCTGTGTGTGTCGGGTCATTATCATGAGGTACATTTGGGCAAGATGTCATAGAAGAAAAATGGTACTAATATAGTAATATCATATAATGTAATACAGTCCTCCTTTTGATCATTCTTTTTCTCCCCACAAAGGGAGTATGTAGTCAGTTTAATTTGTTTGTCTTTCTGTCTTAACAGTCGAGCATCAACAGTTTTCAAGATATCATTGTCAAATTTTATATGACGGTATTTACCAAGTTAATTTTGGTGAAAATTGGGCAAAGGTCACATCACATGTGAAAATCAATAAAACTTTATATTACCCACATTTTTTGTATGGACCATCTTCTGTGTCACAATAATATATTAGGCCTTGGGGGACAGGGGTACCTAGGTTGGCTAAGCATTTGTCTTTAACCGTCATTGTTAGCACCAAATTCGACCTTGGAACCATATTGAGTAATCTGTCATGGGCATGCTGTCTAGTCGGTAGTCAATGGAATAAAAAAGAAGTACTCTGGAGACTAAACATGAACTTAACACTATCTTAATTTGTATACTTCAGGGAACAAAAACCAAAACTTAGATCAGGCAGAAAGTAGGAAACAACTGGGCACTTGGGAAGAAACACAGGACAAACAGCACACAGCTGGAGGGAGAATACAACAAAGAGTGAGGGAAGTCTGAGACAATATACACACCGAGAGTAATGAGGGAACAGGCAGGAATAAAGCTTACAGTAATTACAGACTAAAGAGACAGGGGAAGAAAAACTGAACATGCACATAGGCCTATAAAAAAAACAAAACAGGAAGACACTAACACTGAGACCAGAACTAACATATGCAAACTTGACACAAAGACAGAAGTTAAGAAAGAAAGAGACAAGACTAGAAAAATAGAAGAGGAATACCAAAAGGGAATTAACCAACCTATCAACTAAGTAATCAGAGAACTAACGGTGCAGAAAACATGATTCATCATAAGCCCTGGAATGTAAATATAACATTATAACCAGAAGACTTAATACTACAGAATATAGACCTAAAATACAAGATGATCAAAAATACTAAACCAGAAAACCCCAAATATCTCAGAAGCTCAAAACCAGGGACCACGACAATATCGCTGTCCACTGTTGCATTGACATGACAGCATAGTTTTTTCTTGGTGCACAGGAGGGCCAATCAGATTTATGGGAGGGATCAGGCTTTTGCCACACTACTTCCAAGCAACTGCCGCTGTATATGGAACCCACCCACCAATAATACCCACAACAACAAAGAGGCTACATGCATGGAGGCAGTTCAGTCTGATATTATCATGTTCTTAAGAGTTCTTCTGGACTGCATTGACGCAGAGAGCATCCTCACAAACTTCACAACAGCCTGGTACCATAGCAGAAAATTCACATTAAATTACTGACAATTTTCCATTGTTTTAAAATAGACACAGAACACCATTAGTTCTGCATTAGTGTATGAGGAACTGTACCCAGAAAAAGAAGGGGACAGACTGCGTTTTACCACAGACAGATGGAGCCGTGTGAAGGAAATGAGGTTATGTTTATCATGTTTATAATACCATGACCATCAGATCAGTGAGTCATTTGGTTCTTTATGTGAACTGCTGACAGAAATAAAGAAGACATGCAGAATAAACTTTCAAAGTCACCTCAACAGCGCCTTGAAAATAAAGCAGTGGCTCCAGAATCACCCTTTAGAAACAGATGTGAATGTCACCAAGCAAGTTTTCCATAGAGTTCTACATCAAAACAAATTAAGGCTTGCTTTCAGGTCCTAAATGGGCCCCTGGTCTTCTCTTGTATATGTCACAACATGAGAGGGTGAAGGGACAATGAACAGAGACACAAAATGAAACAAAAAAAATTGAGACAAACAGAACATAAAGGACCTCAAAAAACAATACAAAATTGGAGAGGGTTGCGCTTGTAATCAGTGATGCAAAATAAGATATGAAATGAAAACTGAGACACAAAAAGATAGAAATAAAAAAAACCAATCAAAATGATACACAAAGATCCATCATAGGATAAAAAATGACTGTAATGAGACAAAATGTTGTAAAGCATCAGCAAAATGTACATTTGGTGACTAAAAACTACCAAAACTCTGCCTGGCTTTCATCTTCTATGTGGGATGAGGGGAGGACATTTAGGTGCATGTGCCCAGAGGCCCTAAACTTTATCACTATAGATGAAGTCAGTGGCAGTGACTGAAAACCTGTACAGTTATTATAAATAGTCCTGAGGGAAGGATGTGCATGTCTGACCACATTTCACAGTAATGCATTCAGTAGCTGCCGAGATATCAACCTCTGATTTCCTGTCATTGTTACTCATCACAAGACTGAACTCTGTCGCCCTTTGAAGTTGCCTGGTTTGGCCTGAAAGTTTAATGCAATCCAACATAAAACACTTTCTCAGCAAAAAAAAGGAAACATTACACACATCATAAAAGAAGCATTTATTGCATGACGCTCATTTTAAATATGATGGTCTCCAAGAAGTCTAGAAGTTGGATCTAGAAAATCATGTTTTTCCTTTACTACCTGCTAGTAGTATCTTTGTTTTCATTTATAGGTGAACAATAGTACAATGGCAACATAGAGAAGAAAAAAGACCGTACACGCAGTAT
The DNA here is from genome assembly GCA_015108175.1 of Pelvicachromis taeniatus. Classification (NCBI taxonomy): domain Eukaryota; kingdom Metazoa; phylum Chordata; class Actinopteri; order Cichliformes; family Cichlidae; genus Pelvicachromis; species Pelvicachromis taeniatus. The sequence goes on along the minus strand of VURO01030766.1, from coordinate 42,408 downwards.
TAATTCTTCTTCACCACCCTATTGATTTATCCTCTGAGAGTCTGTTACATGTTTATTTCATTCCTTGGTCTCTACAGACTGCACTGTGTCTCCTTCATCCCTATGTGTCTCTATGTGTTTTTTCAGTTTGGCCTTAGATGCGAATGTCATCATGCACCGCTCACAGCGTGGCTTCGCCCGCTTTAAGCCAGAATGGCTGCGTTTGTGTCGTGCCAGCTCTGACGAGCTCTTGAACTTCAGCTCACATGTGTCACAGGGATACGGGCGTTCCCCTGTGTGGATTCTCTGATGCAACTGAGCCTCGCTGAGGGTGAGGAAGGACTTCTCACAGTGTCCACAGGGGAATGGCCTCTCTCCTGTGTGGATCAGGTTGTGTCTGGTGAGGGCGTACGGTTTGGTGAAGCCCTTCCCGCAGTAGGTACAAGGGTAGGGGCGGGCCCCGGTGTGCGAGACGATATGCTCTTGCTGCGTTTTCTTGCTCTTAAAGCGCTTCCCGCACTGAGGGCAGGAGTACGGCCTGTCGTCCACGTGTGACCTGTGATGTTTTGAGAGCTCGCCCTGTGACAAAAAGCCTTTCCCGCACTGAGAACAGAGGAAGGGTTTCTCCCCTGTGTGCATCCTCTCATGTCTAGCCAGCACAGACACCAGGGTGAACCTCTTTGGGCAGTGGGAGCACTGAAAAGGGCGCTCACCCGTGTGAACACGGAGGTGTTTGATGAGCATGAAGCGCAGCGAGAACCGCTTGTTACACTGGTTGCACTGGTAGGGTCGCTCCCCAGTGTGAGTGGACAGATGCCTCTTAACGTCAGACCTCCGAGTGTACGTCTTCTCACAATGCGGGCATTTAAACTGACGCTTCACCTGATGCATCTGCCTGTGCTGAGAGCGGGCGAGCAGGGTGTCGAAGCCTTCACCGCACTGCTGGCAGATGTAGCGTTTAGCAGTGACGTGGGACTTCCTGTGCTCCAGCAGCTCAGACGAAGTCGGGAAACTCTGGCTGCAAATGGAGCACATTTGAGGCAGCTGACTCTCCTGCGAGTGAGACTTTTTATGGTGGACAGTCAACGCCCTCAAGTTAGCGAAGGAGCTCCTGCATAGCTGGCAGGTGAAGGAGATGGCTACACCGTGATGTCTGCTCTCGTGCTTCGCCAGATCCCACGAGTGCTGGAAGGTTCGGTCACACTGCGAGCAGTGAAACGGTCTCTCTCCCGTGTGAGTGAGCTGGTGTCTCCTGACATCGGACGTCCGGGTGAAGGTCTTACCGCATGTTTCGCATGTGAGCGATCTCTGACGGCTGTGCGACTGAGAAACACTCTCTCTGCTTTCGTCATCAGGCTGCTCTGCTTTTCTCTCCTCCAAGTTTCCTCTGGGAAAAAGTTTAATAGATGTAAATATTTCATCTGTGCTGGAGGGAGATGGTGTAAATTTAACTCCAGAGAGAGTCCTGTATGCTTCTTTGCGAACGCTCTGGATGTGGAAGTGTGGAGGACTGCTTTCATCCGAGGTATGAAAAGGACACTGCGAGCAGGTGAAGATGATAGATGCCATCTCGTCTGCGTCTCCTGCATGAAAGTAAAGGAACAGATACATGAGTGGATTTATTTAAGAAGTTCAACATTGTTCTCTTCTTGACATCACATCACCTTTGTCAGATCCTTTGATGGCTATCACAGATGGGGCAGCTGATCCATCAGCAGTGCTCCTGGAGAAATCAAAACACTGTGTCACAATATTTAAAGAAGAATTTCTCAGATTTTTCATTTTTGTGCTATGAACAAGTAGAAGAAAGTGTAACAGGAAACCATAAATGTTTAATCAAAATACTATAGTACATAAAAATCCCTACACAGTATTAGTCTGTCATCTTATCCTGGGATACAGCCGTGGTCAGTTTACATACACTCATCATAGGGATTAATATCATGGTCATTTTGAGCTTTTAAAGAATTGGGTGCACAAAGATGTTAAAACCAGGGAATCGTCCAACTTGTTAATTAGTGAGCTTTAGCAGTGCTGACAAGCAATTTTTTTTTTTTTAAACATTTGCACCGACCCAGAACAAGTGCTCAAGGATGCTGGCTGTAGCTTCACATTTACATACATGACAGTAATGACCTATTTTCTTATATTATTTTAACCATGAAGGCTAATAAGCATATTCCTTATTCCTACTTAAAGGTATGAGCATGAATTCAAAAGTGCATCTTTAGATTATAATAGCTATACCCAAAATCAACATGTACAACGTGTACATTTCTGGTAAAGATATTTGGAATAAAAATAATGTTTTTTTGTACATTTTTGGTTCTTCGGGATTTTCTCTTGCTGTCCTCTTTATTTTACACGTCTCGTTCCAACTCGGCGAAGTCTTTACTTGCAGACGTGTGGATCTGCGCACGTGTACTGACGTGTCAGACTCCTGTGCTTCCGACATTTCAGTCTGGATTTCTGCCATTTCTTGAGCAGAAAATGAATTATCCTTCAGGTCTGCACATATCTTTCTCTCTATGCCTCCAAGCTGGAACTCATCTGTCACTTCTGCAATGACTTCCCGTTTCCCTTCAGTCACTTGGTCACTTATTTCATGTCCGTCGTGGCTTTTTCCTTCATCTGTTCCCTTTCCTGATTCAAGCTCGTCATCTATGGATGACTGGTTGTTCTTTTCTGTAAGTACGTCTTGCCCCAGGCTCTCCTTCCTTAATGCAAAGGTTCTCGTCAAAGTCTCCAAAGCTTTCGCTACATCCACAGTCTCGCTCGTTTCTTCAGCCCTCACAGCGGGAGCCTCTTCGTCACCAGCGCCATCAGCACTCACAGCCACTATCTCCTCTTCATAGAAATCTGTCTGAACTTGAACTGCAGATGACTCCATCATTTGCTCATCCACCTCAGCTGCTCCGACTTCCACTTCAGTGTAAACGGTGACCACGCTGTACTGTTCGGTTCCCACTAAAGAAACGGGGTTCAATATGTTGGCATAGTTATGAATGGAGTCCAGTCCAACTGATACGTTTGTCTTTTGTGAGGGAGGGATTGATAATGCAGACATGATGGAGTTACCAGCAGTGGAAGATGGACCGTCTGTAAAAAGAAGATAAAGTCATCAGCTACTACAGAGAGAGACATAAGTACATGACGTATGTAAACAAAATGTCTCAATTCATTTTTATTTATATAGCGCCAAATCACAACAATAGATGTCTCAAGGCGCTTTATACTGTAAAGTAAAGACACTACAATAATATAGTTCCAGCATTCAGGTAACCCCCTATGAGCAAACATGTGGCAACAGTGGGAAAGAAAAACTCCCTTTTAAAAAGAAGAAACCTCCATCAAAACCAGGCTCAGTGAAAGAGCAGTACTTGATAGTACCTGGGGTCCAGTCAGGTACATAGGAAGTGCAGTAAGAGTATAAAATAGTACACACACATAAGTGTGATAAACATATCAACCTCTGTTATTAAACATTTAATTGACCTGTTACAAATAGAAGAGGATTGTCTAACTAAATGTAGTTTTTTCTTTAATACAACTCGTGTTTTTTAACTTCTTTGGTATATAAAAAATGATTAGAAATATAATTTATTACAATAGGAAATTTCCATAAAATAGCTTTGTCGCATAACATCCATCGGGTCACCTGTATCCTACTTAGAGTTAAGGCTGAGTTAATATTCACCTCTCTTCGTGGAATTTTCCCTGTTTGAAAAAACCAAATGGAAAATCCCATTAATGAATAACTGCAAGGCCAAAATGTACAAAGGAGACTTCACTTGAAAAATAACAAATTCTAGTTTCTGGAAAATTGCTTGTTTAGCATGTGAGTAAAGAACCACCTAAAGCCAAACGGTCTGCTGGAGATTTGGTGGGTGTTTAGAGGTTAAATAATTCAATTTTATTTGTAGAGCGCCAATTCAGTCGCCTCAAGGTGCATCACATTGTGATGGAAAGACTGCTAGGGTCTGTGTGACATAATTTGGTCATCAGATAGTGATTGTAAGGGTCACGTGGCGATGTCTCCATGCCTGCCTAGTTTTTGGGAGCGTGCTGACTTTTCTGCGGGAAATTATATTGGAATGCACCAACTATGCATGCATACCAGGTGACGGACTACAAGTGGACTTTTAATAGGTAAAACAGCAATGACTGCTCGGCTGTTGGCTCTTTAGCTGTTCTCTTACTTATGGTAAGCCTGCAGAGAGAGGGCGAAGACCTCATTAGGTTAATATGGTACTATGAGGTCTTTAATAAATCACAAGGCCTGATTAAGACAAGCATTATATCTCCGAAAGTGCGGATAAAGTGTATTACTACGACACTACAAACCTGTTGCTATGAATTTATCCACTAATCTTGAAACATTAAGAAATGAGAACTGATTACGCAACTTTAAATCTGACTTTTTAACCCGGCTGTAATGATGCAACATCTTGCTTCATAGTTTGCTTCATAGATTTGTTTATTGTGAAAACTGCTGCAGTTACTAATCCTCTCAGCTCTACTCACATGCCATTTTCAGCAGTCCTGAACTTTTGCAATGCTGGTAGATGAAGCTCAGATCTTCAGTTGACAGTTGAATGCATTTCTCCAAAACAGAAGGAGCCGAGTCCAGCCAGGCTACAGTCTGTAATCACAGTGCGATGTTAATATAACCTGTTGAAAATCACCTGAAACACTTGTGTTATCTGACTGAATACCTGCTTTAGGTCTGGTACTGGAAGCAACTTTTCCAGCTTAGAGAGCAGATCCCATAATAACATATTTAGTGCCGAGTCATACTGTGGACCGTATTCCACTGGGAACACTTCCTGTGAGATAATCACATGTTATTTTTATTCTGAGCATTTTCAAGCAAAGATATGAGATACTAAAATATGTCCTACCTGAAAAAAATATGCCCTCTCAATCGGATCTTTCAGGAGACTTTGAACGAGAGCGACAAAAGTAGACTCTGTTGTTTTCACCTCTGCATCCCTATACTGCAGCAAATTAAAGAGATATCTTCAAAAAGGTACTGGGCACACTTTATTTTATCCACTTCTCTTTAACGTACTTACATCTGTGTTTTCAGAGGTTACTGGGAGTCTGTCCAAATGGCTCTGGATTGCTTGAGAATCAACAGAACCGCGTATCGAGCCTTTGCAAAGCTCCAGTATCAACTGAAATATTAATAAACTGAGTTTTTACAGAAGCAATGCAGCAAAATAAACATACACTGATGGCATGTCAACCAGACTACCTCCTCACCCTCGCTCTGAGTCCGAGGATGAGCTGGGCTCTCTGCCTGTGGCTGATCAGACCGGGAATCGCCTCCGTCACTGTGAACACGAACTCCTGTAGCGTCTGGTAGTTCATCACATCTTTCTGCTTCGCCAGCTGCCACATGGAGGCAGACAGAAGTTGCAGAGGTGGCACCAGGAGTTGGAGGGATGAGAGAGACAGGCTTGGCTCTGAAACAGAAAGGTGTAATGTAAGAAATGGTCTTTAGAGGGCAGCAAACGGTTTTAAACTCCAGAACTCTATACACACACACACACACACACACACACGTGTGTTATTCATTTAATTCAGTGCTGCTCATATATTACTGTGGTAATAATTTTCCCAGATAAAGCAACGACACATATGTTTTTTGCCCAATATTTAAACAGCTATACGCTTGGGAACCCGATTAATTGCTGGATAAACCTTAATGAAAGGAGTTTTACATTTAGAATCTGCTACTATATCTTCAGCTATGGAGTAGATAATGAATGAAGCATAATACTTGACGGATTAATTAAAAATCAAAACATAACCGATTTGTTTTTTGTGCTAAAGCTTAAGTGTGACAGCGTGTCGATGTCACGATTCCTTTAAATAGACGGTCCCCGCTAACTGTGTAACTGGCTTAAACGTAGCTTACTTTATATCGAAGCTGGTTCAGATTGTCACTGTACCCACCGCTTGTTTTCTCTGCAGACCCGAGAACCTCCATGGGTGCAGTACGCCTCTCGTGGCGTCGAAAATTAGGTGTTAAATTATATTATATATTGTTTTAGTTAGCGGCTAACATGCGCTGTTCGGACGCAAGCACCGTTTCCTCAACGCGTATACTCCGCTTTTCAAAATAAAAGTCTCAAAGCCGACAGGCGACTTGTCTCGCTGACATTAATTTCTTATGGTTTTATTTTTATTTGGAAAACAATATAGGACAGACAAAAAAAACCTTAGCATCTTCAGCTCTACCTCATGCCCCTTTTGTCAGTACCAACATATGCAAACCATTCACCATCGCAGGTCTCACTATAATTCGCTCTTGATGCTTTCATTCCCCCTGAAACCTACCTGTTACTTCTTCACCTCTCTTGTGCATTGCCAATTGCTTTGCTTTACTCCTACCCCAAACCTCATCACTGTCTTGCTGTCCTCGTGCATGTCCTGCAGCACCCCTACCCCTATGGTACTCCTAACTTCCTCATGCAACATCTTCTATTGGGACCTTCTCATATGCTGTAGATCCACAAAGACACTGTGGAACTCCTGACATTTTCTACACTTCTCCATCAACCCTCTCAAAGTTTTTTTTTCCAGCATGCAGCCATACTGCTGCTTACTGATGTCACCTCTCTTCTTAACCTAGTTTAAAGAATTCCTTCTCGTAGTGTCACGGTTTGGCATATCAGCCGGATCCCTCTGTAATTACTACAGCTCTGCACATCACCCTTGTTCTTAACAATTAGTACCACGATATTTACGTCCATGTATAAAAACAGTAGACTGTAATAAAATAAAAATATCTACTGTCTAACAAAGCAAGATTTAAATAATTAAAATTGGCAACAATATAACTCCAAGTATTCTTTTAACTTAGATTTTTTTTATTTAAAAAGCATGAACATTATCTGATAGTGAGTTCATTGTTTTTGCTTGTCTACTATTATCTGTTTTTTATTTTTTGTTTTCAAAACCCTTTAAATGAAAGCAAATTATATACAACAATAGCATGTTTATGGCTAAATTAAAGCAGCACCGGATGTAGCAAGAGTTCAACGTATACTTTGAAGTAAGACCCAACCCACCCCCAACCCCCTTAATTTTATTTAAACACAAACAATTCACAAAAACAAACAAACATGGCGATTAAAGCCATATAATAGTGCATACAGTTCAGATAAAGTTTGGAACAAGGAAAAATAAAGAAGACGCTTTTGAAGCACGAGTTCAAAATAAAAGGTCGACTTACGTCATGACGTCAGGACGTGATCACGTAGCCCAGAGTCACATGAGCCGTTTCACATATGCAAATGTTTTAATAACCTGTTTTCGGTGTTTTTTGAGGTGAAATTTCTTGCTGCTGAATTTGAAAGTGCACTTTAATCTTCAGCCATCCAACATGGACGAGGACGGGCTTCCCATCGTGGGTTCTGGAGTCGACCTTACCAAGGTTGGTGTTGACTAGTTAGCTAACATTGCTATCTGAGTAGCTGGTGAGGAAATGAGAGCAGGCACAAGCAGAGCTGCTTGACATATGTTTTATTTTACAAAGTAAGATATTACCAAGGCTGTTTATCTGTAATAGAAGCCTATAGCTTGTTACTCATGAGCAGATATGACTGTCACAAGCTCTCGTACTTCAATTTCCCTGATAAATTTGTGATTATGAAGTGAGTATATGTTGTTCCTACACTTGATCTTCCAGGGTAACAGATTTAACATTTGCAAAGAGATAAGCTTATGTCTATCTTCTTAAAACTGTTTTGTTTAAAAATAAAACTATGAAGTGAAAATGTCTGCCATTTGTATAAACTGTTTTTCGGGAAGGGAAGCTTTTATTTTACTCACCATTCTGGGTATTATTAGCTCATTTAAATAGCTATTTTGCTGTTATTAAATTTAAGTTGTATCTTTTGCACTCAGCATATGAACTTGCCTGTGAATGACTGTCAGCATAGAAAACATGTATTTCTGCATCACATTTAAAAACAAGATACTTCTTAAAATGTACAAAATACTTTAAAATGTTATAAAAGATGGAAAATTAGAACATAAAAAGCAAAACATAGAAATAAAGGTTGATATATGCTACTAAAGACGTTGTTAAAAAGATGAAGATGGTCAGATTTGCATTGAGAGTGACCAGAGAGGACCAGGAGACAAGGCTGACATGGTTTGGATGTGCTAATGTAATATATATATTATATTAGGAGGGATATATTAGACAAAGAGGAGCTTAAACCTGGAGCTGCCAGGCAGGAGGAAAAGGGAAAAATCACAGAGGTGGTTCATGGATGTAGTGAAGGAGGAGGATTTTAAGGATAAGATGATATGGAGGCAGATGATCTGCTGTGCTGACACCTAAAAGGAGCAGGTGAAAGAAAATGTATGCCTTGGCAACCTAGGGAGAAGTTGCTTTAAGGGGAGGTTGGACTTGGAGTTGCTTCATTTCCTTGTATATTACACTCTGGGTTCCTCCTACCTTAAATTTTTTTTCTTGTGTTTCTTTCAGGTTCCTGCGATTCAGCAGAGAAAAATCATTGCCTATCTCAATCAGTTTGTTGCACACACAGTCCGCTTCCTTAACCGCTTTTCCACAGTGTGTGAAGAGGTTTGTTTATCTGTATTTTTCTTCTACTGTCTGAAACAAAAAATCTCTTTAACACTTCAATCCTGAACTGTTGTCTAACGTCTTCCCCCAGAAACTTGCAAACATATCTCTTCGCATACAGCAGATAGAAACCAGCCTGTGCATTTTGGAGGCCAAGGTGTGAGTTCTGACGCCTCTGCAGTTTGCAGTGCCAAATTATCCTTATTTCATGCCAATTTCTTGATATTTATGGAGCAGTGTTGTACTCTGTGTAGTTGTCTTCCATTCCTGGACTGGAGGACGTCACAATCGAAGGACTCAGTCAGCAGCAGACTGCACAGGCCAATGGACCCATCATCCCCAGTCAGAGCCAAACCGATGGTCCAGTAGCAGCGCCTCAGGAAGAGGTAGATACACAAACTCGTACACATGGAAACATAGCTCCACTTGCGCTGAACTGCAAAGGCAAGAGGGATTTTTGACAGTTTTTAAAACAAACCTGTGAGCAGACAAAGGTTTTAAAGCTCCCTCAAGACCACCTAACTAGAACTTAATATCCGACCTGTTTAGGGTCTTTTCAATTTGACAACCGCACACTGAGAGAGGCTCCCCTAATGTGTTTATGACATGATGGGAGCCAGAGCAGCTTTTCTCTTGACTCTCAGGGTAACTCAGTCTTTTGTATTCATTGTACAGACGTTCAAGGAAAATGTTCCACTGCTTTGACTACAGTGGGATGATGTCCCGCCACATGTTTTTCTTTTTTTTTCCCCTCTAGATGAAAAAAGAATATTTCCATGGAGCTTTATCTGGCTGAAGTTCAGCTGTTTCCAGAGTAGCTCTTTTAATGCAACAAAGCCATTAAAGACTTTGTTGCTCTTTCGTTTTGGGAATTTAATTTGTCGAATTTTAGTGCTCTTGATGACCTCCAGCTCTGTGAAGTGAAAATCAAAGAACTTCAAAGCAGGAATCTCCCACTTATATTATTCATATCTACCAGTGGAGCACCTTTAAAAAAGAACCACATGAAAATAGTTTAGGTTAAATGAGATGATGAAAAGCGAATAAATGTTTATTGAAAGATCCCTTTCAAAGAGCACCTCAACCAGAAAATCTTCACAGGCTTTAATTTCTCTTATTGTGAAACATTTGCAGAAACAAGTTGTGGAAAAGTTGAACTTTTTTATTTAAAGACCTAACGTGGACCTAACATGGATCTTTTTGCAGCTGGTAACTACTTCACGTGTTATTCTGCCACATAAGAGAATAGAAGAGAGGGAGAGGGCAACAAATCTCTGGAAAAGGACCTGTTTAAGTAGAGAAAGATGTGATGAATGACTGGAGGCCAAAGGAGATGGTCTGACAGGGAAAGATGGTATTTAAGCTAAATATCATCACTGAGATCCTGTACTATCTTAGGGTCATTGCTGTTTAATGTATTCATCATTTGTGTATGATTGTGTTGCTGGGAGTAGGGCTGGGACAACGCGTCGACGCAATCGATTGCGTCGACGCAATCGATTACGTCGACGCGTAAAATACGTCGACGTAAAAAATTTGCATTAATGCGTCATCACTTTCAAAAAAACACATGACTGCAGCTAGTAGCGGTAACATGTCGACTTAAACCACGCCCCCCGAACACGCAGTTCTACAGTATGGGGATATTTTAACCGAAAAGGAAGTGATTCAGTCTTTGTCGGCTTTGTAAGGTGGAAATGGCCGATCATAAAACGGCCGTAAGTTTTCAACTTTTTTACTAACGCTAACATATATCATTAGATTAATCGATGCATCGAAAAATTAATCACTAGATTCATCGATTCGGAAAATAATCGTTTTGCCCAGCCCTAGCTGGGAGTGTTATATGTACATAGTAATGTCTTTGAACAAGTTATTGTTAAGTTGGCATTTACCATTCAAAAGTTATCAAGCGCTCTGAGCAAATTTGCAGAGCGATCGGGTCCACCACAAGGGGGCACTGTAGCGAGGTGCTGCTTTTCTTTATTTTTTAGTCCACCTTTACTTATAGAGCAAATTAAGACTGGAATTTGCTTCCAAAGGATTTGCAGATTTGCATAAAATCTCCTCTCATGATCTGGATAAAAAATTATTTTGAGCATTAAATTCATTATAATTTGTTTGTTTTTGCAGAATTTAATGTTTTCCATGAGTAACATTATTATACTTCTATTTCTGTTTTATTATGTTTGTGGCTATGCACATATTCATTGGGTATTTCATCATGTGCGTGTGTGTGCTTTGGTGAATTAGCTGGTTTTTAACTGCCCCGGGCCTGCAGATTGACACTACTAGCTTGTAGCTAAATCTAATACAAAGCATCTTTTCCTTCTATGTGATTAATATATTTAGTATATGATCCCTGAAAGAAATAAACACATAGCACTACGCCCCTAAACAAAGTGATGAGATGTGTAAGTTTCCAGGTGCGTCCAAAATTGTATCAGCTGATTTTGAAACATATCGTAAACTATGAGAGTGTAAAACCTGTCAGGATATCTGCTGTCATCCAAAGCGCTTGACTGTGCGTGTTTCATGTTGCAGCCTGCTCAAACCACACCAGAAGCTCCAGTGATGCAAAAAGCGGCTGCAGAGAACATCATGACGGTGGCCAAAGACCCTCGTTATGCCCGATACCTGAAGATGGTTCAAGTGGTGAGTTATTATTACTGTTGCTGTGGTTACCTGTGTCCCGGTTTAGTTTTGCGCATTAACATGATATTTAATGTGCCACAGGGGGTTCCGGTGATGGCCATACGGAATAAAATGGTCATGGAGGGTTTGGATCCCAACCTGCTTGAGTGAGTGTTTTTTAAATGACTGGTCTGGTTATTGCCAGTTTTCTAATAAACTGATAAATAATATGTGACTTGTTCTCTGTTGACCACAGCACACCTGACGCCCCAGTGCCCAATGGAGGAACGACGACCTCAGAGGACCAAGACGCTGCTGGCAGCAGCTCTGATAGCGAATCATCTTTTAGTGACTGAGATCACTGATTTGTCCTCAACACTGCAAAGTTTCCTCATCCATCGCCGTCTGCGCTGCTTTAGGCCCATAGCGAGGAAGTATATGAGGCGCCCGTTAAGGGCTACAAGGGAGGTGGTGTGAATGTAGGTGCCTGAAACATGACGTCCAAGTCGAGTGACTGTAGTTTCAGTTTAAAAGAGCTGAACTGGTTCTCCTGTTTGGTCAGTCAGTGACCTTTATTCTTTTTTTTTTTTTTTCTTTTATCATAAATTACTTTTCAAGAGGAGGAAATCATTTTTTCTCTTAAATAATCATGTGAGCAGCAGCAGTCAGAAGATGACAGTAGCAAGTGTTTTAACAAAACCAAACCATATCACATAGAGGTCTTCTGTGGTAGTGTCACCACTGACCAATAACTAATGTCTATTCTCTGAAATGTTGTGTTCACACCAAGTGCAAAGAATGCAGCTGGAAACCCACGAACGATCCTAACAGCCGACAGGATGAGAAGGAATCAAGTTACAGTACTTTAGTTTAGAACTTAACACAGTGTCCTACAAATTGACTCATGTTCATCGAACCATAAATTCAACCATACGGCTCGAGATTACCTCAAGCTTGGCATTGAGGAGAATCTGAGGTCATGTAGCATGAAGTGAATTTTTTTGGTAAAGTTGAAATATTTGAACTACTCCCTCAGCTGACGTCAATTCTATGGACGCTTGTTCCTGCCACTGGAAAAATAAAAAGTTTTCCATTCATAACTCAGACTTTTGGGGCCTAGTCAGAGATTTTTTTTTTTTTAATTTTTTTTTTAGAGAATAACATAAAATTAAAAGAGAAGTTTTTTGAGTGGTGAAAATGAGCTTCCATAGAATGAACTTTGTATGTAATTTGCATTTGGTGTGGCTGCACAATAACCGGTACGCCCATCACAGTTCTGTATTTTTGTTGCAGATTTCAGGTAAAATGGGAAGAAAACAACACATGTTGGTATTTTGAATGTTGGATATGTTCATGTGCATTCAGGAGTAAATTGACTCTTGGATCTCGAAATGCTTTTCTCTCTATTTTTGGAAAATTGTGTTTGTTTAATTATGTTTTAAATTAGATGTAAATAAGTGACAGTTATAAAAGAAAGACTATACATTATTTACATCCTATACTATAGACATCATAGTCTTCACCATGCCTGGTGAAATGTAATAATTAAAGATAGTCCAGTGTAGCAACTGAACTTGGATATACATCACAATAAAGAAATGGTGTATTTTATTTATTATTTTTTTCATTATCAAAGAGATCTGAGACCTGTGGCAAAAAAAAATCTCTCCCAGTTTTGTTATTTATCCACTCTAAATAAAAGCAGAGGTATGAACTGATCTGTGGTTGTTGCACTAACACAAACAATTAAACGGGAACATTCACACTTCTTAAATGTGTTATACTGTAAATGCAATTTTTTTCACTGTAAATGCAATTTTTTTCACTCTAAAGCGCTTAACTATCTGACCTAAGGTTCGTATTACGCTCCTGAGTAATACGTCCTGACTGTGCCGGCTGATGCGTTCATCAGCCAGGCGTCAGCTCTTACGTGTTTGCCTTTCGAGCTGGGCCAGGCAGTGCCAGCAGCGTGACTGGAAGGTGACAGAGGCTCAATGAGACCCCTGTGATTGATCTGCATTCATGCAGCCTGTCATAATACCTGCATCCACACACACAAAGGAAAAGTCGCTCTGCAGCTGCTAATCAGGCTCACGTGTGACAAGTAATTTCCTCACTGTATGACATATGGTATGATTTTTAAAGAGATGGAAGGGAGAAGATGATGTTTACATTACACAAAAATAAGTGTCCGTACTACTCGATCAACAAATGCAGATATCAGGGTGCCTTCTTTCAGAGACATCACAACATAAATTGTTGATTACGAGCAAATATTTGCCATTCAGAAATTATTTATTCTCCCATAATGGTAAGACTTATGCAGTAATCCTTTTGATTATATGGGACCTGGCGTCAGATCATAATGATGATTGTGTAACCTTGATGGAAACGAGGCTGCTGTTCAGACTAAAATATTTTCTCAAGACTTACCTGTACCTGGAGCACTGCCTAGTGCACTTTTAACTTTTTAGTTCAATCGAATAATTTGAAACAATAAAACAATTTTCTTTTTGTTATTTGTTGCATATTCTTTGAAAAATGTTAGTTTCCCAAAGCTACTTAAATTTTGACGTTTGATGCAGAGAATTAATAACTATTAAGACACTGAATACTAATAAATTCTATAGCCAGTCAGTCCAATGACATGCCTCCTGATCTTCATCTGGATTTGTAGAGTTTGTTTGCAGCTATAAAACTCTTTTATGCTCTAACCTCTGCTGGTAATAAAGAGCGATCAAACTTGCAGCCGCATGTATAGGGCTTTTCAGAGATGTGTGAACTGCAGTCTTATTTGTGGTGATTGTTGTTGGTAGGAAATGAGACTATTTGTCACTGTGTGACTCAAACCTTGTGGGTACAAGCCTGAGAAAGTGTTCAATCAGACAGAAAGAGGGCCAATCATGCCATCGCTGTCAGGGACAAGATGTCCTTTAACGGACGCTAAACTGTAGTGGGATAAGTGTGGAGTTGTACTTTACAGAGAAATCACTCTGCTGGACCTTTGATTCTGTCTTTAATAAACACTCGTACACTTTTTTTAATGTGTGCTTTTATTTTTCTGCTCCGCTGTGCATTACAATCTGTGCCGTACATCATTTTATAAGCAAAAGTACAAAAGTAGTTCAGAAAAAACACAAAAATTAAAGGTTTCTTTTTTATAAAAACAGTGTCTGTAGTGAAATGGTTACAACCTGCATACATTACAGTGCAGGATCCTTTTTTTCTTTAATGTACAGTATGTTTATTCCACCTGTCAAGAGCAGTTCAGCAGAAGTGTGTGCCTGCTGATCCGCTAAAACTTGACCACTTTTTTCAGCTTGCATGTCTTGCATGTATCTCTCTGTCTGAGAGATTAAAGGCAATGAGACTTTCAAGTAGCCTTCCAGTGTGTTACTACGTTCCCTTGTTCCTTTTGTGTATCGATCCCTAAATCACACATTTGTCTCAGAGTTTTACAGGCCTTTTCTAGTCTCCCAGTGATTTTGGCTAAAAACGGTGGTTCTTAATTTTGGGGTCTGTCTTCACTAAACATCTAAACTGAATAAATAAATTACGGCAGCTTGTACCAGCTGCAATGCCACAAACGTCTCACCCTACCTGTCTGCTAAAATCAATCTTTGAAGATGGTTGTAGTCCTTTATGTGTGGGGTGTGAAACATAAGGCCTGGGGGCCAGAATCGGCCTGGCAAAGACTCCAATTTTCCACTAGGCAGGTCTGGAAAATTTTAACTGTATTCTGATATGTTTTTGAGCTGGTCAGACATACTACGCCAAAGTAATTAATAGATAAACAAGGAAATGACAGAAAGTTCCTGTTTTTTCACTATTGTCTATATCAATTTCTGTTTTTTGACAGTGGGTTCACTGACAAAAAAGGAGATTTTCTTTAAATGAACAAAGACTATCTGGGTAATGAATTACCAGAACGTTTTCTATGAGTTACATATTTATCATGTAATTTCACTGGTCCAGCCCATTTCAGATCAAAGTTGTCTAAAGTTTTTGGCCTAAAATGTAAAATTAGTTTGACATCCTTACTTTAAAGTCAGCCTGCACACCTATAATGATCCATGACTCTCACCTTACACACTTGACAAAACATCTTTTTCTTACTAGGTACAAGATCCATACTTGGTACCAGAAACTTCTGCCTAGATTAAAATCATGAGATGTGAAAAAACAGCCAGAAACCCCACTGAACGAACCTCCATCATTCCAGCTTTACTTTTGGTTCATATTGGAATTAAGTTTAAAAAAAAAAAAAGCCTGATTCCTAATACAAAGTAGCATGATTCCCATTGCCTGTATGAAAATCTACAATTAGCTGCACCACAGATGATTTCGGAGTGTCAACTATTATGACTGAGAACGTGAACAGTATACAGTACCTGATGTCAGTCAGAAATTCCGTGTTGGACTCAGTATTCATGAATCAACAATATGGAGTGGACAGATTCAAATACCGAAGCCAAAACTCTGAATATGAGCATCCACAGAGCCTCCTTAATTTGATGTTGCAATAATGTGGTCATCCAACATAACTGGGAATTCGTAAACTTCTGCACAAATCCGCCAACTAGTACACATTTACTGTCAGTCAAAGACAGGTCAGTACTGAGTGGTCTGAGTGGTGTTGTCATTTAACCCCGTGTGCACTGATCATGTGCTCACTGTGTGATCGACTTCTCCTATGTAAAGTCGCAGCTCTCACAGGATGCGTCACGCTGGTGTGGCAACAGCAAAGTGCAAAGTGAACAGGCAACATTAAGTACACTTGGAAATAGTTTGTGTAAAAAAACGTAATGATACAGTATTTGCAAAGTTTTTCATCTGTCACACCTGACAGGCAGCCAGTTGTACCAAAATGCATAAATACATATATTTTTAAGTATCTACTGTATTCTACCAAAATTTCAGCCAGTGGAAATTGGACGAGAATAAAGATACATACATTAAATGTAAATACTGATATTTATCTTAATGTTTCTGGCAAAAAATGTTCCAAGACTAATCTTCAAGTTCCGCTTTCACCCTTAAGGTAAAAAACTGTAGGAGATTAAAAAAAAGAAACATGGATTTTAGCAAATGAATAAATATATTTAAAAAAATATATACTGTGTTTGATAGTGAGATACTGACCTTGAAATCATGAATGTATGTGAAGAAGAAGAAGACAAAGGTAAAGGCAACAATCCACTCGCAAACTGCACTGGCTACATGGAAGGGATAGTCCTGCACCATGGAAACAGACATTTAAATCAGCAAATTCTAAGGATCTAATAATAATAATTACAATTTTTGGTCTATAAATGTTGGAATGTTCCTGTCCAGTGAGCTCAAATATACTTCCATTATTTTACTGTTAGAATACTTCTCTGCACAACTAGTAATCCATGTGTTTAAGTGCAATCGTTTAAAATACAGCACAGATGAACAATGGCAACGGTAAACAGTTGTCACAGTTGTTTTTCTCTGCTGCCACTTTTCAGACTTGCTTAACTTCCACAAAAGGTTTCTAGTCGTTTCAGCCGACTCATCGTTGTGATGAGTTTGCGTTATGCACTCACTTCCATTTAATTCTGTTAGTAAATTTACTAAAAATCATCACTAATATGTTGGGGAATGTTTGTAGGTTTTATCTATCACCCCCCTCCCCAAAAATAATAAATTCCCCACATATTGATACTTTATACTATAAATATTATTACTGATCGGGTTTTACTAATGATCTGTCCTGTGATCAGATGCAACGTGCTGACACACTGTGGCCTACCTCGTCATCCTTTTGTCTGTGCAGCTTAGTTTGTTTCACGTAAAATGCACAGACGACAGCTGAGTTATCCATGAAGGAAAACACTGGTTGGAGTCGATACAGGAAATGACATAAATCATAATGTTCTGCAGGTCGTGCATGCAAATTGACATATGGCCAGGAGAAAAAGAACGTTTTATATATCAGGTTGTAATAAAAAGTCTGCCTTATCGTCAGCAGGGGTTAAATTTATGTAAATACAGCCTGACTTTGCTTTTATTACTTCCTTTATAGACTAATGCAACTGTTTATACATTGGCTCTGATCAGTCATTACTTTACTGCCTGCAAGATGTTCAAAATGCTGTGCAAAAAAAAAAAAAATCCCTTTTGACGGGAAACGATGTGAACACCTTACACCCACACTGGCCTACTTTCACTGGCTTCCAGTCCATTTCAGGATCCAGTTTAAAGTTCTTTTACTTGGTTTTAAGGGTCTCGTTGATTTGGCGCCACACTTTTGAAGCCCTACAGTCCTACCAGAGAGCACCGAGGTCCATGAACCAGCTGCTCTTAAATAAGTCCTGATCCAGGCTTAAAAGGACAGGGGATAGACTCTTTTCAGTGGTGGCTCTCTCAATCATTTTAAAACCCTTGGCTGTTATGTATACTGTATATTATATATAACTAAGGTTGTTTAGAATGGGCTTTAGAAACAAACTTTGTCTTGGCCAAATTTAAGTGAATAGTACATAACATAATACACTGTGCTATTATTTATTTAAAAAAACTGAGCAACAATACAAAAGCAGTGCATGAAAAATCAAGTACACCTTCACTGCTTCCATAGAAATTAAAATGGCAAGTAGCAGCCAGGTGCTGATATGAAATGTAAATGAATAACTGATCATCTGGAGACCTCTATAAAAGCAGGCGTTTTTCTCGTCTGGAGCATTCAGGCGTATTAACACAATGTAACAATGTTTCCAGACTTATGTTTGCAAAATTGGATCTGAACAAACCAGAAGACCTCTGGAACAATGTCCTGTGGAAAGGCAAGACCAAAGTGGTGACGCTTGGAGGAAACCAAACAAAGCATATCAGCACTAACACCTCATACCAACTGTCAAGCACCTTGGTGGAGGAGTGATGATTTGGCTAATTTTGTAGCCACAGGACCTGGGTACTTGGGCAAACCCAGCCATTTTGTTCTATACGTAGGCCTGAAATACGACAGAAACCTCTCAGTTCAGAAAAGCGCTTCAAGGATTACTCCAAGTAGGCTTTCAAGGGATAAAGAGTTAAGAGAGATGTGCATTAATGAATGGCCACAATTTTCAAATGCGTTAAAGAAATGTGGTAAAGAAGAGCGAGCCAAAATTCCTCCACAACGATGTGAGGGACTAGTAAAAAAGTTGCAGTCCTACACTGCTTCTGCATTCAGCTTAGCTTTTGTTGAAATAATAAAAAAAATAATGACAGTATAATATGTCAGATATTATTGTTATTCTAAAGTTGTATTTAAAAAATGTTCAAACCTAAAAAAGACCAGATGACTTATTTTTCTATGTCCTGATATATAAAAACTTTATCATCATCATCAGAAAGTTAAGTCACACAGACATTTGCACACTCATAAAGGATACTGGGTAAAAATGCCAGAGCAGCAAAGGAGGCGATAGCGACCCGCACACGACACACATTCTTGGAGGACCCATACGGATAGGCACGTAATGATATAACAGACTGGAGGATAATGTACACAATGCCACAGACAAAAAACAGTATTGCTCCAATATCATGAACTGCTTGCACTACTGTTTCCTGCAATCAAGAAAAAAGAAAAGGCACCATTTGTAATTACACTGAATTATATGTTAAATGTGTTAAATGTGATTTAAATGTGAGTACATACTTGGAAAGTAGCAACAATGCACATGCCAAAACAGGAGATCACGCCAAGCCAAAGTGCTGCTTTATTGAGGCGTGGGCTCACATTAGCGGTGTCCTCCCTCAGCTTATCCACGTGCTTGTATCGTGCATAAATGGTGCCCACACCTGTGTAAAAGACACAGAGTCACGAGAATGTGCAAACTTACACATTTACCCTAGTCCATGAATTGCACTTTCATTTTCTTAAAAAGGGGAAATGTGAGAAGCATCTTTGGAAAGCATGCTTCCTCCTTAGGGAAAGCCCAGAGTTGCCTAAAGAGAGTCAGCTCACTGAGATGACACTGCAGATGTTCACACTGGAATTTCAAATACCTGCACATGCAGAAATAAAAGTCATCAGACCAAAAATGCAGCTCTCTGGGGGGTTGTCACCTGTGTCGCTGGAGAGAAAAGAAACAGAATCAAGACCCGTGCAGATTTTCAGTCCTGACTTCGGGTTATACAAAACAATACGTGGTTGTGTTTTGTACAATATCAAACATTTAATTGCCTCTTCTTAACATAAAAGTCTTCTATGTAAAGCGAAGTGAAAGAACAGGTGTGCTCTAGTATTCTAAAATAGACAGATGTGCAGGCTACACGCAGCTGGAGTTTGGTACCAGCCAAGTCGCGGAGGAAACCGAAACTAAGAAGTTTCTCACGAAACTTTTTCCATAGCTCCGAATCACGTTGAGCACGAAAGACAGGCTGCTATGTGTGAGCTTTTCAAAGAAACTTACCTTATGTATGGGAAGATTACATCGACGTCTTGCCTGTAAATCGCGATGATATAACAAATAATGAAAGTGGCGGAGGACCAGACGACCAAGAACGCTGGCAGGACGCACAGACCTTGCATAAACCAGTACATCTCCAGTTTTTGCGCTCAGCTTCACGCAGACTTTCTCTCACGTATTTATGTAAACAGAGCCATGCGATAAGAAACGCTGGTCTAGGAGCAGGGGTGTCAGCTGCCGTCTGTGGTCCGCTTCCGACAATCACACGCAGCGGCGTGTGAGCACCAATGAACTTGGCCTCTGCCAGTAAGCAGCATATAAAGCGTACAGTAACCTCTAGCCCACAGCGACTCCCCCGTGAGGCCGACGATCAAGTGCTTCCTTCTTCCCTTTTATCTTTGTCAAAACACACACAAACCCCCCCCCCCGCGCGCGCGGGCACATACACACACCCGCACAACAAAATACCAAACTAATGAAGTGTCTTTTAACTTGACATCAACCGGAGGTGATAGCAGACGTTTACATGAACAGATTTGAGTTTGTGGAGTGAAAAAGCCACGCCTATGTTTTCTTTTTCTCCACTCATTTTCAGTTCAGTCTTTGTAGCTACCTGAACTTTTTCAGGGGAATTTTTTTTTTTTTTGTTAGATCACTGAACACTGACGTATGAACGACTCGATCATAAAAAGATACCTAACTGAAAGGATGGGCCAGTGTTTCATCTGGTCATAAGGCGGTCTGCAGCAAAAGCACATGATTTGTTCCAAAAATGTAAATTTGGACCTGTGATTTGCATCCGGCCATCCGGTTGATCCATCTACTGTTCCCTGAAGCCTTATCAAGGCTTCAGCGAACAGTAGAAGTACTGTCAGGTTTTGATCCACAACATCTTGAAAGGATTTGATCGAAACAGCTTAATTTTCAGCATGGCAGTGTGCCCAAACACACAGACTGGCATCCTCAGAGCCCGAACCTCAACGCTCAACATTATTGAAGCAGTGTGGAATCGTCTTGACATAGAACAGAAGAAAAAGCAGAAACATCCAAAGAAGAGCGTTGAAGGTCCTTCAAGAAGCCTGGAGAACTATTCCTGAAGAAATTACATGAAAGCTTGTGTTGAAGAATAAAGATGGTCATACCAAACATTGACTTTCAAGCTAATTGTATTGTATACTGTATTTTCATGTATGGTTGTATGTTTCAACCTATTTCCAATTTTCATAGCAAAATATAAAGACAAGAGTGATGGCTTGGGACTTTTTGACAGTTATGTAGTTTTGTGCAGGTACTTGACATGATCCTTGCATCCTCTTAGGTTCAGGCTTTCTTTCTTTCCATCTCTCTGTTGTGTACATGCATGTGTGGTCATGATGTAACTGTACTTATCTTATGAAAGTATTAACTGTAGCTGCCAGTTTACAGATTCCACGCAGCAGGGATTCCACACACACCTGATATTAATCTACAGTTCCAATGGTTCTCCTGCCCTTTCCTTGCTGGATCTTATCCTTGTGTGACCACCTGCTTCTCCATTCTGGGGAAACCTCCCTGTCCACTCTACACACAAATAAATACTTACCAGCTCCCAAGCCTGTAGACCAAAACAGTACCTTTGGTTGCAGCTGTGCATGTGAAAACCGAGAAGACTCACCTGCACCCTCTCCTGTAAAAGCAATTACTGCTTAACTGAATCAACAACCCGTGAGAACGGAACACTCGTGAATCACGCGGTTTCAGTAAATTTCCGAACAACTGCAAATAGTGCAAAAAGCGTTCGTTAAAATCTTTGAACATTCTACCTTTGAGTGTTTTGCACGATCCGTGACAGAAAGGAATGAAAAGCACTTAAATTGCCTCCTTCTATGTGTGCCGAAGAACTGGATTTACTTTGTAGTTCTTTCCCAGGCATTCTTGGTATTTCTATGGGGAACCACGTTGTCTTCATGCCAACCTTTACAGGACAAACTGACAACAATGTAAAGCAAGTTAGGTCTTGTAGTTTCATTTCATGCTCCCTCATATTTTCTTTATATTTTATACTTTTTACTCCCTGCATTGAGCAGCTTAACACATCTAGACACAAATTGAATTACCGTGTTATATAACGTGGTAGTTATATAAGCAATAAATATATTTTAAAGTTCATTTCCTATTTTTAATTCTCCTTGGTAATTATGCTACGAGCATGGTGCATCTTTCTTTTGGTTTGTTTTCTTCTTTGAGCGTTCAGCCTCAGTGAACAGGTCTCTCCAGAGATGGCTTGTTGGACTCAGGTCTGGACCAGACTTTTTCTGGAATCTAGGCCAGCTTCTTGGTCTTTTGTCCTCAGTTACTCAGTTAGGCTTGGAGGCTAAATGTATGCATGCGCATGTTTCCAATGAAATATGATTTGGTGGAACATTTGCAGCACCTGGATCTAGCATGACAGCTACAGGTGAGGTGGGAAAAAAGGGGACCTGCGTAACCTCCATGCTAGTAGTCAAATTATTTCATGTGTACTGATGAAGTACATTTAGATTGGATTCATTCCTTTTGTGCAATTTTAATAATAATAAAATAATATGAAGCTGACACAAAATTTAAAGGAACCCATGAGACTGTCTTGGCACACTATCTGGGAACCACTGCTACTTTTTACAGTCTCAGTAGCTACTCCTGCACCAGCCTGTGATGTGATGTGTCCCTGCCACGAAGACCATGATTTGAGCATAATGAAAACTGCCTCGCTTTACATTGTCCTTACTTACAGGACTGGAGAATTCTCCTGACCACATGTGGTTACCACGATTCATTTCCTCCTAACCCATAACTGTCAGTACAATTTGCAGAAAATCCATACTTCCTGTCTCCCTTGTTGTGCTGTTTGCAAACTCCAGCCTCTGTCATTGTTGCATTGTGTTACATTACAGTGGAATCTTATATTATGGTAATAATAATGATGATAATGATGATGTGGTTTTACCTTCATCAGACAGAATAGAGGAAAGGGAGAAATGACCGAAACGCAGCAGAGATTCCACTAAAGAAACTGACTTTCTGGTTTCAGGAGTTGCACAATACAGCGTTATGAAGAAAGTTTTATTTTCATTTTTACGGTAAGTGGTGGCATGAACAGCAATGCAGTCATGAGACTTTTTTAATCATATGACAGTATGACAATTCCATGGCTGTGATAATAAACAATAAGAAAATAACATTATTCAGTTGTTCAGTGACGATGATCAAGGACCAACTGATTTTGCTTTTACTGAAAATCACGAAAAACTTAATTCTTGTACACTTTAGTTAAAAAAGATAAGCTTTCATGTATTCTGTATTCGTTGGATGTTAAGTGAAATCATCTGAGCAATCATTTTTAATAATTATGGGATTTCCAACTTCTGTAAGTACTGTATGTTTATTTCACACACTGTTTGGGCTTGGGCTCCTTTACCATGAATTACTGCATGAGAGCAGCATAAGTGAAAGAGAGAGCATATTTCTCCTATATTGGCTTCCCTTCATTGGCTCCCTGTTAAATCCACAATTGAATTCAAAATCCTGCTCCTCACATACAAGGTCTTAAACAATCAGGCCCCATCTTATCTTAATGACCTTGTAGTACCATATCACCCCATTAGAGCACTTCGCTCTCACACTGCTGGCTTACTTGTTGTTCCTAGAGTATTTAAAAGTAGAATGGGAGGGAGAGCCTTCAGTTTTCAGGCCCCTCTTCTATGGAACCAGCTTCCAGTTAGGATTTGGGAGACAGACACTATCTCTACTTTTAAGATCAGGCTTAAAACTTTCCTTTTTGCTAAAGCATATAGTTAGGGCTGGATCAGGTGACGCTGAATCCTCCCTTAGTTATGCTGCTATAGGTTCAGACTGCTGGGGGACCCCCTTGATTTATTGAGATTTACCTTTTTCCTTTTCAGTCACCTTTCTCATTCACTATGTGTCAATAGATCTCCCTGCATTCAATCATACTTGTTATTAATCTCTGTCTCTCTTCCACAGCATGTCTTCTATCCTGTCTTCCATCTCTCACCCCAACCGGTCACAGATGGCCGCCCCTCCCTGAGCCTGGTTCTGCCGGAGGTTTCTTCCTGTTAAAAGGGAGTTTTTCCTTCTGCCAAAGTGCTTGCTCATAGGGGGTCATATGATTGTTGGGTTTTTCACTGTATGTATTATTGTAGGGTCTACCTTACAATGTAAAGCACTTTGAGGCGACTGTTGAGGCGAATGGTGTGATTTGGCACCATATAAATAAAATTGAATTGAATTGAATTAGCTGGAGGTGAATGGGGTGTAGTACTGCTAATGTGTTTCTGATAACCAGGTTGGGGTTTTTTCGAATTGTGTCTTTTGGGCTTTCTAGTCTTTGTTAGATCAGTGAAGAAAAAACAAGAGAGCACACAGCAAAGACCCTCAGGTCAGGGTCCAACCCGGGCAGCTGCACATCTTCTGGTAACCGTCATTGAGCTCTTATGGTTGAGTGTTTCTCGTCTTCTTTGTGATGATCCCTCACGTGGCCAGCAAGTCATTTGGTTGTAGCTTTGGAACTGTGGACAGGTGTTAAGTCCTGCTGGAAAAATAAATCAGCTTGCCAGCAGGTGGAGGCTGCCATGCTCCTCTAAAATCTCCTGGTAGACGCTAAGTTGACTTTGGACTAACTACCACCAACACCAGCAGATACCATGCACCCAGAAACTTCTCACACCTTGGAGTCTGTGCCTCTCCACTCCTCCATCTGACTCAAGGAACTTAAGTCCCAAATGAAATGCAAAATTTACCTTTATCTTAAAATTTTCTATTTCTTTCTCTCTTTGATCCAGGTAAGACTCTTCTGACAGTATATCAGATCCAGGAGTGATTGCTATTAGGACAGAACAGTTGGTAGTTTTCAATGCTCTGACACCAGCCTCAGTTCACTCCTTGTGTAGCCCTGAGTAATTCTCAAATCGACATTGTCTTGAGAAAGTGGATTTGAGCCTGTCGAGCCAGCGGTCATCACTGTTGCTTTTCCCTTCCTTTCAGTCTTCCATTAATATGCATTGTTAAAGCACTCCGCGAACAGCCAGTCTTTGCACCAATGTCCTGCTGTGGCTCACTTGGCCCCCCTTGTGGAGGGTGTTGATTATCGTCATCTGGACAACTTCTTCCAGTCACAATGAGTGTACTAAACAAGGGACATGCTGTATTTATGCTTTGTGAATCCCCATCCACTCGAACTGAAAATGAATTGATGAAGAAAATAATGTCATTATTAATTCATGTTAATTAATAATAACTTAATAAGTGTACTACTATGTCTGGTTTTCATGAGCTGTAAGCTATAATCTCTTGTGTAATTATAATCTTTGTGTGTAATTAATATAGATTATATGTAAGTTTACTTGTTTAAAAGTACATTTTGAAAAAGACTACTGTAATTTAACACTATGTCAACAACTACATGCAGGGCAAAGTGTGTGATTTGCCCACATGTTGCTGATTGCGTCTGACTTAAAAGAGAAGCACACGAACTATTCAGTTTAAAGGTTTGTATGATGTGTTTGGTCAGCACAATTCGAATAGAATAGATC
>VURO01030766.1:6094-17177 GCA_015108175.1 Pelvicachromis taeniatus | reverse complement strand
CCCCCCCTCTTTTTTTGGGGGGGGGGGGGGGAAAAACCCCTTTTTTTTTTTTTTTTATAAAAAAAAAAAAAAAAAAATTATTTTTTTTTTTTTTTTTTTTTTTTTTTTTTTTTTTTTGCCAATCACAGCACTCAGTGATCTGTTTTCTGATCGTGTGTTTCGGCAGATGGGGGCTGTTTGCAGTATTTACTTACTACTTTTATTCTTACAAATAAAATCTTAGAAACACAGGACAATTATTATAATCGATGATGTTGGACTGCAGTTTTTCAGAAAAGCTCCATTAAGCTCCTGGAATGACATTTCCAAAGCCCCAAACTCAAGGAAATTTGAGGATAACGCTTAAAAGCCGTGTTTGTGCCAGAAATCCAACCAATGTAAATGAACTCTGGTGAATACTGCCAAGAGAAATGTTTCAAGGGAAAAATATTGGAATACTATAATATAATATGTATAATATTATAATATACCCCTGTCGTACACTAATAGCAAAAACCTCGCAAAGTAAATGTAATATGAACTTTTTGGAGTGAAAACAAAGAAACAACAGTTTTCTGACGCTGTTCCACTGATGACAGGCACTTTTATTTAAGTGAAATTCAACATTGAGGCTTTTTATAGTCAGTAATTTATAAAAACAGTTGGATGTAGGGATGTATATTATCTTCTTGATGCATGCTCAATCATCCAAAGTAAATTCCCAAAAATGTATTCTGTTTCGTCACTCATCCAAATGAGTCACAAAACGTTTCTCCCATTGAAAACGCTACATCCAGATGAACAAAATCAACTCATGGGGATGTATATTATCCACAATATAATATAATATAATATAATATAATATAATATAATATAATATAATATAATATAATATAATATAATATAATATAATATAATATAATAACCCGCGACCCTGATAAGCGGCTGAGAATGGATGGATGGATGGACAATCTTCTATTATTTGAGATACCGCGAGTTACTCAGCGAGAGAAGGCCGTGAAGGCATCATGCATTCTTCTCCTGGTCGCCAGAGGGCAACAATGAGCTCAAGCGGTGGTGGTGGCAGCCTGGTCCTGCTTCATTAGCGCTGAGGAAGAGCGAGAAGCCCGGTTGTCATGTGTCTTGCTTTGTAGCAGGGAGTCAGCTGACAAATCCGGCTCCTGTGTGATGCTTTCTTTCTGCTTTCAGCGAGTTTATCTGCGTCTTTTTTGAATGAATGCAGCGCTATGCTTCACCCAGGAGGACCATGGTAGTCGTGAACTCGGTGCTGAAGCTGGTGCAGAGGCAGACGTACACCTGTCTGTCCCACCGATACGGGCTGTACCTCTGCTTCGGGGGGATCGTGCTCATGATTGTTTCCGCCTTTCAGTTTGGGGAGGTGAGGTTTCTTTTCTTGTTTCAGCTCCTGTCTCTTACAGACAGCCACTTCTGCTGTCGGGTTAGCCAGCGTTTACTTTCTCCCAACAGCTGTTTTCAGCACAGCGCCTTCCCACCAGAGTCCAGTAAAATCGCTTGTTTAAGCAGATCTTCCTGAAAGTAAACAGAAATGTATTGCAGATTGCTCCACGACCCCTCTCTCCAAACTGCCTCTGTTGTCGTGTGTGTATTCTGCATTAAAACCACCACTGTAGCTCTATTTTAATTAAACTGCTTTCCCCCTTTTTCAGATTTAGTTTAGATTTAGTTACACCAGCTACTCCTTGGTTTACATTGAATATCAGATACTAAATCTCACCAAATTATTCAGCACAAAATTGTGCTTGTGTGATCTAAAATCGTGAACTACACGGCGTGTTCTTCCGTCCATGCAGGTGGTGGTGGAGTGGAGTAGGGACCAGTATCATGTGCTGTTTGACTCCTACAGAGACAACGTGGGTGGGAAATCATTCCAAAGCAGGTAAAAGAAGCCAACCTTGAGCACATTTTACAGATAAATTTTGGTCTTAGAGCAAATTTCAAAGCACATTGCACATTTTCTAACCCTGATAGCAGAAAAGAAATGTGAAAGAACCAGACAGGGTGTAGCCATGCATGGATAAAGGTAGTTTTCAAAGAAGTGTGTGCTGGGGAGGAAAACGGAGTCCTGGATTTGCAGTTTAAGCACTGTCTGTTGAATTATATGAGTGTGTGTTTAATTTATTATTTATTTGGGTTTTTGTTTTGTTTGTTTTTGGGGGTTTTTTTTTGCAGGCTTTGTCTCCCCATGCCTATTGATGTGGTGTACACATGGGTGAACGGCACAGACACGGCGCTGCTGAGGGAACTGAAGGCAGTCAAGGAGCAACTGGAGGAGGAACAAAAAGCTCAGAGGTAGCTTTAGCTCATAGTTCCCAAATACAGTAAAACTCAGCATTAATTTCAGAGCATTATCAGCTGACACTGATTGGCTTGCTGATGCATTAAAAAAAAAGTGAATCGTGTAATTTTTATCCATCTCTGAAATGTCATCTAGTGTTAAATTGGACTACAAGAGCCCAATAAAATATAAATACACTGTTCGTTTGCACACAGGGAACGCCTGGGGAGAAACATAAGCGAGACAACTGAAGTGCCAAAAGACAGGTGAGTGTGATGATAGTGTACACAGTGGGTGTGTGATCTGTGTGCTTCATGAAGTTAAATAAGATGAACTCTTATTTGTTTAGCAGTTTGTCATTTGGAGCGTATATTTAGGGCGTGTGTGTATGTAACAATTATGTGGCGACACAGCATTGTAGTGGTTGGGACTGTTTCCTCACAGCACCTCCAGTTGTGCATGTTAGGTTGTTTATTCTAAACTGACTGCTGAGTGTGAGCATGATTGTCTGCCAGAGCGGCTATGGGAATGGGATGGAATCTGGGATGGAATCTGATTTTCTAATCTGATTTTATAGAGTTACACTAAATCCCTGGAAGTTGTTTAAAAATAATATGCAAGTTTGTGATTTACATAAAGTGCTTGCGCTCAGTGTTTGTTGCAACACTCTCCAAAAAAGTCTAATGCAACAAGAGATACGGAGGAGAAAACCTGGGAAGCTGGTGGCTGCTCTTATGGACTTTGCCCTGTGTCCCCCACCTCAGAGGAAAATCTGAGTTTTTAGTTTATTTTGGGAACTTCTGGTGCAGCTAATGAATTTTGAAGCCCAGACTTCCTCTTCTGTGTGTCGGTCTATGATTACAAATAGAAAAATAAGTAAATCGAAAGCAGAAGTCGTCAGACGGCAACTGGTGGTTTTGCCATGGTTTCCTGCTCATCCTCTTTACAGGTGTGTATGTACAGTCTTTACAGACTGCACATACACACCTTAAGACAAATGCTGTTTTATCCTGGTTTGACAATATTCTGCCAAAAGTGTTCTCTTGTCTGCCTTTACACAGATTGAGTGACAGCCCATTCTTAATCCATAGGGTTTAATACGATCTCAGCCCATGCTTTGCAGCTTTCCTCAAGGTTTAGGTGTGTGTTTATGGGAAGTTTTGACAATTTTTCTAGAAGTGCATCTGACATTCAGGCACTGATGTTTGACGGGAGGCTGTCTGCACTCTAATCTATCCCAAAGGTGTTCTGCCGGGTTGAAATCAGGACTCTGGGCAGGCCAGCCAAGTTCTTCCACACCAAACTCACTCCTCCATGTCTTTATGGGCTTTGCTTTGTGCACTGGTACGCAGTTGCGTTGGAACAGGAGGGGGCCATCCCCAAACTGTTCCCACAAAGTTTGGAGCATGAAATTGTCCAAAATGCCTTGGCTTGCCGAAACATTAAGAGTTTTTCCTTCACTGGAACTAAGACTCGTCCGTCAGACGGGACTTGTTGCACAGGTAGAATCCTATCACGGTGCCACGCTGGAATTCACTGAGCGCCTGAGAGTGACCCAAACGTTTGTAGAAGCAGTCTCCATGCTTAGGTGCTTGTGTGGCCATAGAAGTGATTAAAGCACCTGAATCAATGATTTGAATGGCTCAGAGAATACATTTGGCAATATAGTGCTTATGCATGAAACTGAACTGGATGTCTGTACACAGAGATTAGAGAGGAGATTGTATTTGCACTGCTTGGGCTCTTGTGTTTATCTATGCGGTCTAATGCAGCTGAGTACCACAGTTCTGCATCATACTGCTCGTCTGTTAACTTACAGAGAGGTTGAAGACTGGTGGTGTCAGTGTGGGCACATGGTGTGTTGAGTTTATTCTCAGACTTGTAGGTGTTTTGAAAAACCTGCTAAATGACTGTTAAAGTCGCAATGCAGCGGCATTTTGTGAACACTGAGGCTGATGTTGAAACAGGAAGCTGGGGTGGGTTGCACCACACGGATGGTGTCAACTGATGGGGTATAAGTTAAAGAGAAACAGTTATTATTTTATTAACCAGAATAATTTCTTTTAATTGTTTTAGCTAGCGCTGTGATAATTGTGGTATTTATTTAAGAAAAGGGGCAGTACGAAATTTGTATATTAAAAAAATATTTTTTTGTAAAAATGTAACTGCGTAATGATAATAACATATAAGTGTACATTGAGGTTTTAAAGAAACAGTCATTTATTATTTTCTTTTGCTGACATTATATCAGGGCACCGAACATCTCTTCAGATATTTCCTGAGTGCTTACTGCTAAAATGTTGGTCTGAAAAAAAAAAACACAGCCCCTCTCTTTATCTTCTACTTCCTCCTTATTGTTGCCCTTTAACCGCAGACACACGAGGTGCTCGGTGCAACGTTTTCATGTTTGCTAAATGTGTGAACTTCATCGATTTCATGCATATGTTTTAAACCACATTGCAAAGGAAATTGCTCCCTGAGTGAGTGCACGGGTGTAGATGTGCTTATTAAAGCATTATTTATTTATTTATTTATTTATTTTTTCTGTCCCTTTTTCTGGCCATTTGTCTGCAGTGTTAAGCCTGAATGCCTGCTGTCCCACTGCATCATAGCGCCCATGCTGGCCCTGGATCCCGCTCTGCCGGCCAACATTACACTCAAAGAGCTGCCGTCCCTCTCTCCCTCCTTCATCTCTGCCAAAGAGCTGCTGCTTATGAACAAACCCTTCCACCAGCCTACCAGCTTCTCTGTGGTCATCTTTAACTCGCAAGCTGAAGGTAAAGAAACAAAGAGGATCAGAAAAGGATGCTGTAACTGGAAGTGTAGTAACTGAGCCCAGCTGGTAGTTTGTCACTGCAAAACATGTTATTTTTAACTAACAGCGTCAGTGATCAATACAGCCGCTGCAGGTGTCAGCAGCAGTTTGATCTGCAAAGATGAAAGCAGCGAGGGTTGAATTATTCATATTCATGCAAGAGCATTGATGTCCACCCTCTGTGGACAGTGCTAACAGCGTGACACATCCTACAGCATGAAGAGAGACAACACCAGTGAGAGAGCCTAGTTCACAAATTAGTGTGTATAAGTGGACGGATATCAGCTGGAGAGCGAAGAGATTTTCCTGATTGTATTTTAGTTTTTCTTCACGTTTTACTAGTTCTCCCAGCTCATTCAGTCTTTTTTTTTTTTGAAACACACACGTGTGTATTTATGTCCTTGTGGGGACATCTCATTGACATAATGCTTTTCCTAGCTGCTTACCCTAACCATCAAAAATGAATGCCTAACCCTGACCCTTACCCTAAACCTAACCATAACCTAATTGTAACCCTGACACTAAAACCAAGTTTTGAGTCTCAAAGATGCCTTCAAACTTGTGGGGACTGGGATTTTGGTCCCCACGAGGGCTGTTGGTCCCCACAAGTATAGTAAACTTCCAATTTTTGGTCCCCACAAAGATGTTAATACCTGTCCACACACACACACATTGATTTCAAAGAGGGCGGCGCTATCAGCGTGACCTTGTGTGCGCTTGAAGACATGAAACCACAGCAGGAGATTAAATGTAATGATAGTGATAACATTAGTACAGAAGCAGGATTAAATAAGCAAACCTTTGTCCACTGCCATTGTATTCAGTGCAATTTCTAACACTAAGACCAGAATTCTGAGTTCAGCTTTGCGGCATCAACTGTGACATAATTAATCTCTAAAATGATGATGTTCGTCAGCTTTTGTAAAATAAGTCAGGGCTTCATTTGCTGACAGGAAACTATTCAGGCACAGCATTTAATAGCTTCCCTGGTTTGTGGTGCACTTAAACACAGCAGTGTTATGCAGGAGGGGAACGAATGGGAAATACCAAATCCTTCATGACACTGGAGTTTACAGGGGAGCATGCTTGTGAGAACACAAATGTCCTACTCAGCAGGATTGGATATTAAAAAGGTCTTTAGGGTGCCAGCTCCGTAGCGGGTAGCTCATAGCCAGTCAGTGGACTCCATGTCTCCTTGATATTTTATCATTCTTCACACTAACCTTAAACAAACAGACAGCAGTGAGATGATGATGTGAATCCTGTGACAGTCATCAGATTTCATACGTGAAAGGCTTAAGTCTGATATTACTCACTCGATCCTTTTTTCGTTTTTTTAAAATTATTTGATGTTTGGAGGCAGTTTGTTTAGTTTGTTCACGTAGCCCACATTTTCCCAGAGTTTGTTCCACTTTGTTTTGCAATTCATGCACACGTGTCAAAGATCGAAATATGGAAACCTGAAGGTGTGTGTGTGTGTGTGCGTGCTGCTCACCATTTGTTTATTGCTTCTTCCAGCCATTAAAGCGTATACAGATATGTCCAAAGAAGATCAGAAATTCTCTGTGTCCAGATGCTACCTGGTAAGTTTACACCTGTTTTAGCACGTTTTAAGAATTTTGCATTTATTCTCTTTGTACATGTAATTAACTGTCTTCTATTTATAAAAGAAGGTAATAAAACATCAAAAGGCTTTTATTTTTAACCTTTGTTGTTGTGTGTCGCGCAGACAACGGATAAAGAGGCTCCGGGTCTGATCCGCATGCAGGCTCTGGCCTATCTGAGCGGCTTCCCTGCATCGTTCAAGGAGACGGAGAGGTTGCGAGCCAAACTTCCATCTACCATAACCAGCAAGATCAAACAGGTACCAAAAGTCATTCCTTCCACTCATTAAATAAAAAATCTTCTACACTAACTTCCAGGTTAAAATCTGTAAAAACTTGTACTATGAGCATGAAAATAAGAATGTTTTAAGTTGGTTTTAAAACAGCAGATGGCAGAGTTGCACTTTGGTGAACGTGCAGCAGATGCTGTGACTTTGTGTAATTGTATTTCTTACTTTCAAACACTATATTATTTCCTCCCAGTTCCTTGCATTAATTCTTCTTCATATTATCCCTTATGTGAAATAGTGACATCAGAGTGATGCTGAAGGATGTTTGTGTATCACTATCTCAATTACACGAGAGTACACAACTATAAGATACTGTTCGATCTTTTTATAAAGCATAGCACCACATTCTAAGAAGTCTAATCACAGAAGTCAAATCCTCCTTGAAGAGGTGTTTGCACCTTCCTGCTAAACCTGCGTTTCTCTATTTTAATCGGTTACGTTGTGATGTGGATAAAAGGGCCTCTGTTTAGCTCAGCAGCCGGTGGCTTGTGTATCTAATAATTTTCTCTAATCAGAACTCTGCTTTATATTTTGAGACAGAGGAATGCCACTAACAGGTTGGGATTACTCAGAAATAACTAAAGAAAACAAACCAGGCCAGGGCTGAGTGACCCTGTAGCACTAGCCAACAGGCTGCAGGACAGGCCGGAGTCTTCTGATAATGCCCTCACGTGGCTGATGAGAGCTTATGGGTGATGAATTAGATAAGGTCTTTCATAACTGCCTTTGTTTTTAATAAGAATTCAAAACAAATGTGTTATCAGAAGGTCCTACAGTGTCAGGGGACGTTGAAGCAAACCGATAAATACCAAAAATCCTTAGTCTGAAAATGTGTATTTTTAAGTGAAGTAGTTAAATAAATAATATTAATTATTTTTATATGAATATATTTCACAATAACAAAATTTTAAATGTAATGTTGAAAAAGCAAATTTTTTTTAAACCCCAATCGATCTGTTGCTATAATCTCCACAGTAGACTTCATTATAGTCCAACTAAACGTTAACTCAAATATCTAATCAACCAATCAAATGGCAGCAACTTGATGTATTTAGACATATTCATTGTGACCACAGTGTACCCATCTTGTGATGATTACAGTACAGGTTCACAGTACAGATGTGCAGTCGATAAATCTGCTGTTTGATAGTATTGTGCCAATATGCACCCAAAGCTCTGAGGAATGTTTCCAGCACTGTGTTGAATCTGTGTCATGAAGAATTTGACAGTCCTGAAGGCAAAGTTGGGTCCTACCAGGTATCCGACAGGTGTGCCAGATAATGGTCTATAAGATGTAGGTTAACTGCATTTAATCTAACTCATCATTATCCCACCCAGCTGTCCCGTCATTCCTTCCATTCGTCTCCAAGTCTGCCTCTGTCTTGCCCGGCAGGTCATGTGATAATAACTAGCGGTATTCGGGCTGTAACCTTAGCTGTCCATGCAGGGGTTAACATTGGAGGAACTGTTTTCAGTGGCACATTGCCAGCCAGCACGCCAAAAGGTCACCAGGATTTTTCTGAACTTACCCGGACTCTTAAACACATCCTTGCATCTCGAACTTTTATATCGGCCGTTACCTGTTTGGGCTCCAGTTTTCAGGTTTTATTAGTGGAACAAACTGAAGGATGGGGTGCAGGGTGTGAAAAGAAGATGGGAGCTGGCATTTGTGAAAGTGTGTGTGTGTGTGATTGATGTTTAGTGGTGAAGGGATTCTAGGTACACAGGCCGCTACACAATGCCCAGTTTGGATTTCAGCATGTTTCCGGGTGCTTCTTGGCCAGTTCTGTGAAAGAGGGATGATGTGCATAGTGTGGAGGGAGCGGCCGATCGCTGAGCAGTGACTGGTATTTATAGCTGGTGTTAGACTGGCGACTATAGTGATGAAAGCTGGACCACAGCCCCGATCATCTGCCTGTGCTGTTGCCGTTCAGGTCCTGCCCACTGTGTTTGTATAGACGTCTCCTGATGTGATTGATTAACGTGCATTTTGATGTGTTTAAGAAGCGGGCTTGGAACAAAGGGTAGACTGTCCACATAATGCCCTGTCTGCTCCATGAAGTGAGGTTGTAAACAGTATGTTCGCAGAAATACCGAGCAATTAAGACAGTCACAGCATAGAAAATGTTGAATTTCTAAGGCAAAGTATACCGTTTGTAGGTGCTTGGCCAGGACATCCTTGTCAAATAGATTTTCTAATCTCGATGGATATTTTTTTTTTTTTATGATTAAGTACATATTAAATAAATATACAGATGTACAACATATCAGCCAACTCTCATCTGACTGTGATAGAAAGTTTGAGCTGTGTTTGCTTATTACAATCAGTCTGACTAGGATTTAAGCAGCTATAAACACAGGAAAATGCCTTCAGTCACTCAGGCTAACTTCTTTGTTTCATTGACAGAAAGAATCCAGAACATAAAAGTTGTGCCTCAGCACTGTGTTCTACCGTACAGTGTTTTAAAATGTGATCCTTTTACTTTGAAAGCAAGGGGATATCCCCTGTCACATTTTTCACAGTTTTCCCAAAGCTCGGTTTATAGTATGTCTATCACTTCCATTCAAACTACGATAACAGAAATATGCTGTGACCAAGGCAATCACAGTGTAGGTTTCCTTGGCGACAGCTGTTTGCCAGGTGGCCACTGCCCAGTCTGTAGACCTGGTGTAACCAATCTTTTTCCCAGCAGCTATCGTCAGTCTCCAACAATCACTCATAGCCACTTGGAAAATACAAATTTTTCCCTCATGACCAGTGGTTGCCAGATTGTTGCAGACCAGTCTCTAGGCCTGTCTGTCTTGGGTGTTATTCAGTTTGAACCACAGTTGTCATATGGCTGAAATGGTGGAGAAGTTCGTGGTTCACGTGTCTGGACGTGTCTTCACGTGTCTTCACGTGTCTGGAAAACCAATAAAGAGGGAGATTAAGCACCAGTAGCCACTGGTTTGTGGAATTGCGACGCCAATGTAACGGTCATCTTTTAGCGCTAAGACTAACTGTGATATGTACTTGGAACAAAGGGTTGAATCCTAGCAAACCTTCAGCAAGGACTATATGGATTCATTACACAGAGACTAGCAGATACCTGCTAAATGGTATTTCTATTGTACCAAATCACAACAGTCGCTTCATGGCGCTTTATATTGTAAGAGAAATACCCTACAATAATACAGACAAAAACCCTAACAATCAAACGACCTCCTTTAAGGAAGCACTTGGAGACAGTAGGGAGGAAAAACTCCCTTTAAACAGGAAGAAACCTCCGGCAGAAGCGGGCTCGTATTTGTGTGCTTCAGTGACCCACAAAGAGATGGACGACAGCAGCTGTACTTCTGATCGAGCTGCAACATTTCAGTCCATCTGCTTGAAAAGATAACTCAGCACTGGCTTAATTACTTTATCCACATTGTCAACTTATTTTTCTAGACTAATTACATTGTCTTCAGTCCCTGCAGAGACACACGGACCACAGTGATGAGGGTTTATTATGTGTTGAGAGTAAGATACACACGGGACATGTTAATACTGTGGTGTGGAATAACTCGCACAGCCGCCGGGAGCCTGGCGCAGATGAGCTGATGAAATCTGGAGTGTTTGGTGATTCAAAATTAAATTTCACTACAACTATTCCCCCTCTACTTCAAAACAAGGAAACTTATCTATATATTCAGTGCTGTTTTTGTATGTTGACGGTCCGTGTTCTCCAAAGAGTTAAGACAGGAAGCGGTCACATTCAATGACAAGAAAATTGAGGATTTGTCTACCTCAGCCGTTGTTAGCCGTGGAATCAGTTTGGTTTCATGTGTCAAGCACGCTGCAGCAAGTGGACGCTGCTGAACATAGCTCGACTCGATATGATGATACATGTTAAAGCTAGACTAAGCAGTTACTGTATGGGATATCGCTTAACCCTGAAACCCAGTAACAGTAGCACAAGAAGTCATTAAGCCGCTGAACAGATATAGAAGAAGGATTATGAAGTAATATGTTTTGTGTTTGCTTACATTAGTCTTTTTTTTTTTTTTTTTTTTTTTTAGTTTTTTTTAGTTTTTTTTTAATTTAAAAAATTTTTTT